>JANVCL010000004.1:23994425-24027234 GCA_026546855.1 Erythroxylum incrassatum | reverse complement strand
CTATATGTTGAATGCTGGACTACGGTCCGATGATAAGTGAGTGTGATCAAATAAGTCCATGCAATGTAAGTGATGCATTCCATTGCATGAATGGATGAAAGATAAAGGAAGTTATGATCGGAGTCGCTAGGAAAATAGAGCTTAAAGCTTAGAGTGTGATTAGAGCCTTAGGCTCGAATGCAACTGTACCCGGTATCCACTAAGGGATATGGGACGTTATATGCTACGGCTCGATATCCACTAAGGGATATGAGCAAATAAAAAGGCACTCGGTCATAACGACAATAACAAATGGAAAGTAAGTCTCATGCGCATTGCATATGTATAATATGAAGGATTAAGAGCATTGAATGTGAAATAATATGAACATGTGAAATAATGTGAAATGTGAAATAAAGTGTAATATGTGAATTATTTGCTATGTGACTGGGTGAGCCATCGATGATGGTCACTCACTGAGTTCGTAAAACTCACCCAAAATTTGCTAATATTTTTTAGGATCAGAAGAATACCCCGTTAGGCCAATGAGAGTATGCTTGTAGCTTTCAAGTGAAGGATAGAGGTCGGGATCAGTTCGCGTCTACATTTGTGTTTTTCCTATTTTGTATTGAATTGTATATTCCGCATCTGTTTGTATAAATTTATATTTCTAAATGGCTCGAGTATTTTGTATTTGTGAAAGGGCCCAAATGGCTGTTGAAAATTGTGTTAATTGAAAACTGTTTATGAATGGTCGTGGGCCCAATTTGAGTATGTATTTTCCGCATATATTGTGTTGTGATTTCAAAAAAAAAAAGTATACAAATTTTTTATTGATTAAGTGCTCTAGCACACCACCCTCGCGGGGCACAGACTCAGATATCACCATCGATGTCGGGTTCGGGTCATTGCGGGAGTGGGGTGCTACAAAAATGTCAACAATTATTCACACATAAACATTAATTTAATGGGTTTAGTCTAAAATGCAATGCGTTTTTATATTTAAAAGAAACTTAGATTCTTTTCTTTAAGGTTCTACACTATAAAATGGAATTAAAAAAATGAGAAAGAAGAATTTAGATATGAGATGCGTTACGACTTGTCAATTAATTTTCTACTTGTTTACTCATTACATTATAAAATTACATGATTATCTTTATCACTATTATACCTATTAAAAATAATGAATTGACATCATCTAATCACATATATCTACTACCTATAAAATATCTAATTGAGTCCTTCTAATATTTATTGTAATGATTACTAAGATTTTTAGTTTATAGGGTTGAAAAGAAACATATTATTTGTAATTAGAAAAAAGGTATAGTTTGCCTCTCAATGTCTGAAAAAAAGTTTAAGAAGACCTGCAAGTTATCTTTAGCACCAGTTCACCACTTATGTTTACAAAATAGAACAACTTTCCCTAAAAAGAGTCACTCCATCATGTTTTTATTAGTTAAATGTGATGACCCCATTATTATAGAAATGTGATATGTTAGATAAGTTTAGATGTCAACCTAGCAACTGGCGTATCATATACAAATTAAATTTATTTTTAAGAATTTATTTATTAATTATTTAAAAATAAAAAACACATGCTAATATGATTTCACACCCCCAAATTGCTCTATCATCATTTGTAGAAATCCTTAACTTTAACCAAACAAATCCTGAATCTTAAACTACTAATGATGAAATCCTTCACAGAGTTACATTATTCTTGTTTGGATTTTTTCATGAAGTTACATTCTTAAAAGATTCCATCTTTAGTGAAATCCTAAAGAAGATTGAAAATGATGTTCAAACTCTATCTTTTGGCTTTAGCTATAGTTTTAGTATAGTCTTTTAACCCAAGTTTTAACAGTGATTTCCTTAGTTTCATCATCTTTAAGGCTGGTCTACAAAACCTTTACTCTAAACTAAAATTATGGTCAAAAGATGATGAAACCCCTACTATTAGGCCAATATCACATTGAATCCATAAGGTGACTATTTAGCAAGTTATATATAATAAAACTCTCAATATCACAAGTATACAAATCATATCTTGTAGTATCAAAAAGGTATCATTCCCACGAGGACTAGAGACACCTAAACAATTTAAATCGAAATTTTCCTAAGGTACTAAGAAATTGATTTGAAATAAAAAACAAAATTTAAAAAAACAAAAAGAAACAAAGAAGAATTGATAAGCGAACTGCCAAGAAATTTGAGGTTGATCAAAGTTAAAGACTTAGGAATTATTCTATCCTTATTTTGTTTCCCTTAATCTTGTTAATTCAATTTTTGTTTGATCCAAGACATCTTAAAGTTTTGATTACTGTCTCCCAAGATCTAATCAAATAACCCAAATTGAAGTTGATAATTACAGATTTGTAATCTTTCAATTTACAAACTACTCCTAACTTGTTCAACTAGGTTTGAAGCAATCTTATAGATAATTAATTTGACAACTAAGATCTCTCTTCAATTGTTCATTAATATGATAATTGTACATCTATTAGGTTACCAACTCTCATTGCACACTTTAACACTAATTACTTGACCCACTCTCTTGATTTATTATCAAGTATGTGCATGAAAATTATCACAAACATTTATTAATGTATTAAATAAGGTTTATAAAATAATTCAAAAATGATTCCTAATAGGGATCTACAAACCTATAATTATGTTAAACATCTTAGAAATCCAAATAAACATCCAAGATAATGAAAGAATTAAAGGAAAAAGAAGGAAAAACTAGTTTATGTCTTGAGCTGGAAATCTGGATTTTCTCTAAAGCTCTTCCTGATGTCTCCTCTGGATCATCTTTGTTTTGTGGGTTGCTGCTTCTTTTTTTTGTTTTTCATGTTTTACTATAGCACACTATGGTTCTAAGGTTGTGTCTAGGATTTTCCCAGTTTGTTTGGTTCCAAAAATAGCTCTAAACCCTCAAAATACAAAAAAAAAACTTGTATCTAGCAAGGTTACAATCATGCTCCTACTTTAACCTCTCTGTCACGATCATCACACCTTTAAGCTTCCTCCATCTTCTTCATTCTTCAATTTCCTAATTTCCAACACTCAAAAATACGTCAAAAACCTCTTGAAACATAAAATTAAGATCTAATTATTGCTCTAAACCAAACAAAAACTTAGAATACATAGAAATATTAACAATGACAAAATTCTAAGCCTATGCACATGATAATCATCTAAGAAATGCTTTAAAAACACACTTAAACACCTATAAAAACATAATATAATCTACACTTTTGAAAATCCCTAAACTTAAAATTTTGTTTGTCCTCAATCAAAACTAAAAACTACAAATATGCAAAACACATAAAACATATACAATCATACAATTATGCAACAATACAGTAATGGTACAATGGCATCCAATCTTATAGAATGAACTCAATCTCAAACAACAATTACCTAAAATGTGCCATCATACTAACTTATTCCTTTTATGTTTAAGTGCTTTGATTTGAATATACATATCAATCAAAATATTAACACCCTATTCATACACCTATGGCACTTATAAGCATGCATTTATTATTATTGATCAATAAAAAAATCATTAAGCTTTTATGAAAATTCTTTCCATTGTTAAAACATTAGTAGGTTTATTTATTATAAAACCATTTTTTATATTTTATTTAATAATAAACTTCTTTTAAAGTGAAGGTAAACAATTTGTCATGAATATCCCTCCGGTTACTCAATTAGGTCATGTTGTTTATTTAGCTTGGTTAGAGTGTTATTCTAGCCTTTTGATGGGAAGAAAAATATTTTTTTTTGAATGTCCCAGTTATTCAGCTACATCATAACTCATAATTGGCTACCAACTTTATTCTTAACCTACTTTTTTTATAAAGGGCCAGAGGAATAATTATTTTTATTTATGTTTTTAGCTTGCCTTATTTCTTCTTAGTCAATCATTCTCATGAAAGGATACTAATAATGCTAACTAATTCAATTTACTATAATTATAAATGTATAACAAAAAATTTCCTAAAGTGAAATAATAAGTGTCATATCCTAATCAATATACATATTCATCCAAAAATACTTCAAACATAAAATTCACAAGTTACTTCCCTTCACAAATTAAATGAATAAATTCAAAGCTAAACTAATTCCAATAAATTCTTTCTATTGCCACATTCATATAATGCACACATCATAATACAAATCTAATAAAAAATTCACACATAATTTATATGCAAATGCATATACATCCCCACAATTGAAGAACATATTTTTGTTAATATGGAAAACAAAACAATACGTATAAAGATAAATAAAAACAAAGAAAAAGTTAGAGCAAGAATACAGTGTTTGTATGGTGATAGTGTAGGCGATGGAATTTGGAGACACTCTATACCATAAAATCCCAAAAATCCAGTCCCTACAAAAGAAACCTAAAAAATGTCAAAAGTATAAAAATATAAAATAAAATAAAAATCATAATTCTTTAGTTGTCTCCCAAGTAGCACTTCTTTTACATCATTAGCTTGACGTACTCTACCTTCTACCCTCAACCTGGGTCTATATAAGGGGTTTGGTGCCACCATTTTCTCTACATGTCAGTTTAGTAGTCTGTAAATAAGCTACAGTTTCAAGATAATGAGGAGGACAAAATTGATGAAATTAAGAAAATCAATTAAGTTTAGTAATGTCGTTTCTGGTAACAAACTATCAATAAAATAGGTTATGTTGAAACTCTTTGAATCGCTTATCAAATCCAACAATTTTTGCTTTGCGAAGGTGAATTGTTCTTCTTCTTCCGCAATCACCCTCGTCCCTCTTCTTCTTTCACTTCTTAAGTAGAGACTTCCTTGTATTCTTTAAGCTTTATGTCCTCTGTCATATGTTCCTATTCCTCTTCTTCATTGGCTACTTGAATAGAGACTTTCTTGTATTCTTCAAGCTTTATGTCCGTTGTCATCTATTCCTCTTCCCCTTCTTCATCCACTTCTTAAACAAAGACTTTTTCAGCTTCTTCAAACTCTATGTTCTCTGTCCTCTATTCTTCTATTTCTTTTTAAATGGCAACTTTATTCATATTATTAATCTTTTTCTCCTTATCACTCTGAGACATTAATGGGCTCCAATGGCATGCTATATCTGGTTTAGTGTCTTTGGCTAAATTAATACTCTCTTAGAAGACTCGATGGCTAGCTTCACTGTTGTCAAGATCTTCCATTAAAGATTCAAATGAAATGTAATTGTTCATTGCATCAGCATAAGAGTTACTTCATGTTAAATTATCATTATGCTCATAGAACATATTCTGAGACCAGATTCGCAAGCAATATGGGTTCTCCCACATATAATCTAGTGCCCAACATTGAAAATTATGGTGGTTACCCCACAAATTTCACAACACAAGATGGATATCGGTTATGCTTTTGTGTCACTTAGAAGACTCCTTAACATTCCTTGTTAACAATGCATTGGCAAGTTGGTCCATTTAAACCTCCAAGTTATGAAGATTAGAGGAATGGTTCTTTATGAATCAGGAAATTTAGGCTTCCATCCTCATCTTTCTTTCCCATTTGTCCACCTAGTTTAGTAACTCATCGTCCTTAGGGTTAAACATGTCTGTTATCTTATCCAAATTTGACTCCAAGATTTCAAACCTATCCTGTTGGAAACTTAATAAACCTTGTCACTTATGCAATCTCCCACATTGTTAATCCATGAATAATTTGGGTGGTATTATCACCCAAGATTATATGTGTTATAGTAATTCCCATCCATGTTGTAATGCCTTCAACTGGTTGGAAGAAAAAATTTGCATGTTATTCAATTTTAAGTTGATGTAAAATATTCTTTTTTCTTTTTTCATTTAAGTATCTACACTCACATAAGAAAAGTATTAAATCCTTAGGTCCAAGGAATTAAAATAGTATAATATGCTAAAATTCCTTGAAAATAGCACCAAAAACTTGTTGAGCAAGTTCAATACTGCAAGTATACGAATCATATCTTGTAGTATCAAAAGGTATCGTTCCCACAATGACTATAGACACCTAAACAATTTGAATTGAATTTCATCTAAGGTACTAAGAAATTAATTTAAAATAAAATAAAAAAATTTAAAAAATAAAATGAAACAAATAAGAATTGATATGTAAGCTACCAATGAATTTGAGTTTGATTAAAGTTAAATACTTAGGAACTATTCTATCCTAATTTTGTTTCCTTTAATCTTATTAATTCAATTTATGTTTCATCTAAGATATCCTAAAGTTTAATTACTCTCTCTCAAGATCTAATTTAATAACCCTAATTGAGTTCAATAATCATAGATTTGTAATCTCTTGATTCACAAACTACTCCTAAGTTATTCAATTAGATTTGAAGCAATCCTATAGATAATTAATTTCACAATTAAGATCTCCCTTCAATTGTTCATTAATATGGTAATTATAGGTCTATTTAGTTGCCAACACTTGTTTCACACCTTAACATTAATTACTTGACTCACTCTCTCGATTTATTATTAAGTATGTGCACAAAAATTATCACAAACATTTATCAATGTACTAAATTTAAAAAGAAATAAGGTTCACAAAACAATTCAAGAACAATCCCTAATAAGGATCTAGAAACCTATGATCATTTTAAGCATCTTTTAAATCCAAATAGACATTTAAGACAATGAAAGAATTAAAGGAAAAAAGAAGGAAAAACTAGCTTATGTCTTGAGCTGGAAATCTTGAATTTCTCTTAAGCTCTTCTTAATGTCTCCTCTCGATCTTGTTTGACGTGTTGGCTTCTGCTTCCTTTTTGTGTTTTTCATTTTCTTTTATAGTGTGTCAAGGTTCTAGGGTTTCCCCACTTTGTTTGGTTCCAAAAATAGCCCCCAACTGTCAAAAAATGAAAAAACTCACGCCTAAAGAAACCTCGGTCACGATTGTGACCTTGGAGTCACAATCATACTCCTACTTCAACCTCTTTGTCAAGAATGTGCTCAATTATGCACAATCGTGCCACCTTAAAACTTCTTCCATCTTCTTCATTCTTCAATTTCTTGATAACAAAATTCTAAGCCTATAAACATGATAATCATCTAAGAAATACTTAAAAACACACTTAAACATCTATAAAAACATAATATAATCTGCACCTATTAGTGACCAAGCTAATTATGGATAGCTTCCCTCTTTTGGGTAGATTAGTCATGAAATTTTAAGGTTGTGGTAACTTCAACTTATGTCCTTTTCCAAGAACAATTTCATAGGGACCATAAACCTAGGTCTTTTTAGGCTTGGGGATATATAAGTTGTTGACTTGAGTAATAATTATCTCTTAAGGACAATCCTTGCTAATTTTTTCAAATAATGTAGGTCATTGAGAACTGTTTTGTTTGTTAGGAATAACCTTAGAGGCCAGATTCCTAATTCTTTGCGCTCGAGCCTAAAACTATCAACTATTGATTTTTCTTTTTATTAATTATCTGGAGAGCTACCATCTGGGTTGAAAGGGGGAGGGATGGTCAAATCAAAGATAGAAGAAGAAGAATGTAAAATAATCAAAGAAATAGTAAGCAGTTAAATCAAAGATTGAGGAAGAGGAATAAAGAATAATCATAAAAATGAGGGCTAATGAAACACAAAGATAAGCGTTTGAGATTTAAGGATTTATTAAGTTAGGGTTAGAGACTTTTGTAGATGGTTTTAGGGTAATTTGGTATGTGAAATCAAATTAACATTTATTTTTCAAAATAATTAATAAAATTCTTAAAAGAATAAATTTAATTTGTATATGACACATCAGCTACCAAGTTGATCTCTAAGTTTATTTGGCATGCCTCATATTCCACTATAATAAGAACGTTAAATCTAACTAACAAAAACATGATGAAGTGACTCTTTTTAAAGCAAATTATCCTAGTATGTAAACATTATGGGGTAAATTGATATCAAAAACAATGATAAGGGCTTTCTTAGACTTTTGTTAAAACTATTGTTCGTTTATTCCCTATAATATTAGTGAAAAAATAATTTAAAGGCATTCTTCATGTTACACATATTCAGATGTGTATGATAAAGTCTATGGGATAAATATACATTGCAAATGAAATTATTATGAGATCATAATTATGAGATTCATATTGGATTCATGCATTATCCCTAAATTGTTCCTAGTCATTTGAGACTGCACATTAATAAAGCATATAAAAACTAGCATATGTTATGTTTTCTTATAAAGGAATAAGCTAATTTCATAGACTAAAATACGAATATGCTTAAACAAACATGTGGCTGCTTGTTAAAGAATAAGTCCACTGAACTAACTCCATATGAGAAATTCATTTGGAACATTACTTGCATGTCTATTGAAGTTCTAATTGTGATGATTGTATAGTGATCCTTTAACTTGAGATCTCCATAGTTATCTTATCTAAGGATTGCTATGTTTTGATATTGTTTATGACCTATTCTAGTCAATAGTCATTGGATGTAACATGAACTATATAGAGGTAGTTGAGTGATCAATATAGGATTCATCTCCCTAAAGTAATTAAAGAGAATGTTCCATTTTTCTCGATTACTATTGATTTAAAATATCCTTGGACAAGGTGGAATGAAACTTTGTTAAATAGTTTACAAATGTTATTAATTGAATCAATAGCTAATGGCGGAGGAGTAACATGACTGGACTCAAATAGAGTAGGCATTAATTCGATAACATTATATGATGAAAGAATTGAATTATATAGAAAAATCATACGTTAAAAGTTTAGTCAAAACCACTTTGATACTCCTAAATATTTTGGTGCTCATGATGAGTTTCTAGACGCCAACCTTGATCTATGAATATATAATTTTTAATTAGAGAATTAAAAATAAATTAAAGAAGTTTAATTTATATAATCTTAAATGTGATTCAGGGTTATAATTTATATCTATTGTCAACATACTTGGGAACTTAATGGATTTCACACAAATAACGTGTTGAAGAATGTGTTTGGGCATTAGAATAATGTATTCCAAAGTTAAATTTGAGCTTGTTTGGTTTTTGGATTAGATGTAATCCAATTCTAGATTAGCCCATAATCAAAAATAATTTAAAAGGGTTTTTAATTCAAAATCAATTTCAAAATTAAGTTAGTATTTTTCTCAATTTGATTATCATTAACAATTATATTGATTCCAAATTTAATTTTAGAAAAGTAGTTTCTAAAATTAGAATTAGTTAGTTTCAATTAGATTATAATTAATTAATTAGACTCCTTAAAATTAAGAAAAATATTTTGTTGAGTAATTAAGAAAGGTGTTTCAAAACTAAATTTATTTATTTCAAATTGATTTATATAAATTAAATTTATGGCTTTTAAAATAAATATTATTCAATTTATTTAGAATTTTTTTCTTTATTTATGAATAATGAGTTCCTTGATGTAAGTAAAAGTATTTCTCTTGGTTAAATTGTGGAAAGTGCTTTTTATTAATTAATTATAAAAAATTAATATTTTTGAAAGTAATGTTCTAATTTATTAAGGAAAGACTTTCTAATTAATTAAGAAATTAATCTTTAAATAAATAATATAAAAGAATTTCTTAACTATTTAAGTGTTTTATGTAAATTTGAAAGTAATTCTCTTTAATATTAAAAAGTATTTTTAATCAAGGAAAAGCAATTTCTAATTTGATTAGAAATTTTTTACTGGTTGAATTTTAAAAAGGAGTTTTTCTAAATTATAATGAGTAAGAAGCAAAATTTATTGAAAATTATTTTCAATTATATTTTGTTAAAGGATTCAAGATAATTAGAAATAGTTTCTAATTGGATTTGAAAATTGTTTTCAAATCAAATTAAATTTCTATTTGGAATAGGAATTCATTTATTTAGGAATAAATGGGTTAAATCAAATTATGAAGATAGAATCAAAGCATGATGTTTAATGCATATAATTTGATTATGAGTGCATAAGTTGCATACTTTATATATATATAGGATGCATATTAAATTGCATGTTTTATGTATATGATATTACTACATGTATTTTGTGTTTGACAAAACGACCAAAATTAAATCCCATGTTAAAATATTAAGGACATATTATGAACGTGATTATTGCCTTCCATTGTATAATAAACCAGAGTTATATGTATTGTTAGGCTTGTAATGTCGCTTTAATCTGAATATGTTTAGTCTTATAATAGTAGGTCATACTTAACTAAATTTGTATTATTTGAATGAGCAAACTCTTGATCACATGAATTTAGAAGCAGATCTAGGAATAACATATATGATATGTTTTGATAGGGGTTGTTACCTAATGGATTTAGGGTTCACATAAGATATGGTGATAAAGTTATTGTCTACCTAGTTTAAGTTTAGTTAGTTTGCTAGTGGTAGTAACCAATTACACGATTAAAGTCCTAATCTTATTTGGTAGTCATGACATATAACCAATACTTTCTTTTCTTACATTTGTATTTTGTTCTGAGTAGAATTTTCCTTATTTAATATAACCCAAAATCTTGGACATAGTTTATGTTTGAGAATAGTTCTCAAAGTTAGAAAGAAAAGTTGTATGTCAATTATGCAATTTTGCTATTTATCACTATTAAGGATTTCGTAGTAAAGTTTTAGAGACATGTCAATATCATATAGATGACAAAATGTATGAATATTTTGAGTTGATTAATGTTTCATATACTTTGATGACAACAAGTAAGATGTATGTTAACATCATAATAACAAGATGCAAAAGGTTGTATGGAGTATAGCTGAAAGGTATAGTACCTTGATAGAGTTGTTCCACTCAATTTAGCATACTAAAACCATAAATATGGGCATTAAGTAAAGGCTTTGTTATAGTATGATATTAGTTTTCATAAGAAGAAAATGATTGCAGGGCCTTTCTATCTATACATGATATAATAGAGATCATGTGTATTTTTAATTCATACTTTTGAGTATTTAATAGTAAATTTAAATTTAACATTACTACAATGTTCAAAGTATGATAAGAATAAATTATTAAGTAAAATTATTTTATCCAATTTTATATAAATAATTTATATGTGTTGGATCAAAGGAGATTTATGCTTAGCACAAATGGCAAGAACACAATGTTGGATAAACAAGACTATCCTTTTATCAACATGATGAGAATCACAAAATTATATAGAAGGATATATGTATCTTTTTTATTATGAATCATATGAAACTTGTGAAACTTGCTAAGTTGAAGAATAGCTAAATCAATCTTTAATGAAAGAATGAGGACAATATTGAATTGTTAAATCCTATACATAAGATATATTAGATTTGATAACAATTCATAAAAGGATAATACTTATATTTCATTAGAAGTACTAATGAGTTCATGCGATATATTTATATGTACTAAATGAAATATTCATTTAAAATTTTGAAAAGTTTAAATTGTTTAAATCTGAGTAGAATTAAGTATTAAGAATGTTGAAACACTTCGATGAGATTGATGTGGTGAGTTTAAAATTTTTGGTTATCTATAGAGAATGAGATTCTCTAGTGAATACCTTCACAAATAAATTCCATAAGAGTATGAATTTATATAAGGAAGAAAATACAATATGAGATATTGTATGATGCAATATTATTTCTTTTATAGCTATGCCTAGTACAATAACTTATCTTTAATAGTTCCAATTAAATCAATTAACATGATTTCGTATTAAATATAAAATGCTAAGACTTTGAAGAGTCAGAGTCTTAGCATTTTTTCTAGACTTAGTGGATAATATATGCTCACTTGAAGCATATATTATCCACTAAGTCTAGAACTAAAATAGATAATAGAAGGTTATGAGATATCCAAAATGGTTGGATATAATCTTACAGACCTATTGAACAAAAAGTTTGTTTCAATGAATATTTATAGGAGAATTGCTCTCAAGATAAGTAAGATAAGTAGTAGCAGTAAGATGAAACTTGAAAAGTTCAAATCTCATGACAATACATCCTGTTAAAACTAGTGCCTTTGCTTATACATTAGATGTACAGTTGCAAGGATACAATACGTTAAAATATTTAATTTAATGATGAATTCAAGGAGTTTGTTTCGGAAATAATTGTGAATTTATTATGTTTGTAAAAAGGCTAGTATAGTTATCCTTTTTGGTGGGAGTATATAGGGATATATTGTTCATAGAGAACAATAATCCATATTTTCAATTGTTATATTTTCATATATAACAAGAGTTGTTTTGAGACTATTATGAGTTGTTTTTAGACTATTATATTTTAGACTATTATGTTTTTAGACTATTATATCTAGCAAGAGTTGTTGAAAATATAATAGTCGAAAAACAACTCTTGTTAGATATGAAAATGTAACAAATTAATTTTGGAAATTAGATCTAAAAAGATAGATATGGAAGTTGTTTACCTATTCTAGTCCAAGTACATAGATAATTCTTTAGTATTTGAGATATCTTTAATACTTCATCTAATACTTACGAAGTATTAAAGATATCTATCATTCTATGTATGAGTTAATATTTGGTGAGTTTAAGATTATATAGCTATTAACTTTAGAAATAAATCTTGAATAAGATATATTTTACATAAAACAATATTATTTTAAGATTGGAAAGGTTCCAATGTAGCAATGGTTGATAATTAAGTTGTAATGCATTTTTCATTTAGTGGAAATGATTAACTAGATCAAAAAGTTTAGTGAACTTAGTATAATTCCTTTCATTAGTTAGATAGCAATGTACTACTAAACATTAAAGTCGTTGGGTATGTAAAAGGAGCTAAGGGGTCATAAAGATCCAAAGATGTATTTGGCCAGTTTATTTTAATTATGAAATAATTAAGATAAAATTTGTTAGATTTAAGCAAGTGCTTTACTATAGAGAATCTCATAGAATTCTCTCACTAAACCACTATCTTAGTAGTAACATGATCGTCATTTAGAGATATGATATAATATACTTAAATGATTGGCTTAGTGAAAATGGGAGATTGTTGGTTTATGCCCTACATCTAATTGGTTGGTTGTGGTTTAGTGACAAAATAATTTAAATGCATTATTTATCTTATACATATTTAGATGAATATGATAAAGTCCTTGAGATAAATATACATTGCAAATGAAATTATAATGAGATCATAATAATGAGGTTCATATTATATTCATTTATTATCCCTAAATTATTCCCAGTCATTGTTGTATTGAGATTGGACATTAATAGAGCATAAAAAGACTAATACACATTATGTTTTTTGTTTTTCCTTATAAAAGAAGTAGTCGATCTCTCAGACTAAAGTATAGAGATACGTAAACAAACAAGTAAGTGCTTGTTAGAGTATAAATTTACAGTACTGACCCAATATGAGAAATCCATTTAGAACATTACTTGTATATCTATGAAAATTCTCATTGTGATGATTGTATAAGTGATCCTTTAACTTACGATCTCCAAAGTTATCTTGTATAAAGATTGCTATATTTTGATACTATTTAGGACCTGTTCTAGTTAAGGATAACTCAATCAATAGTCATTGGATATAGAATGAACTACATGGAGGTAATTGAATGATCAATATAGGATTCACCACCTTCAAGTAATTAGAGAGAATGTATTGTTGTTTTCGATTAGTGTTGATTCAAAAAGTTCCTGGCTAAGGTGGAATGACAATTTGTAAAATAACAAATTCACTAATTTAATCAATAGCTAATGGTGTATGATGAAATGATTAAATTATAAGAAAAAGCATGCACGAAAGATTAGTCAAATTTATTTTGGCATTCCTAATATTTGGGTAATCTTAATGTGTTGGTAGACATCAATATTGGTCTATAGATATAAATTGTTTAATTGGAGAAAGGAGTTTAATTTATCTTAATCATAAATATGATTTGGAGTTATAATTTATATCTATTCCTAATATATTTGGGGACCTAATGAGTCTCACATAAAGAAAATGTTTAAGAGAGAAAAGATATTTTAATTAAATTAGACTTGACTGTAAAGTTTAAGAAACTTTATGATTAAATATGAGATATTTAATAAATAAGAATCAATATGAGATATTGGATCTTATTTGGGCATAATTGGTATTTAATTAGGATAATTTATAATTCTAATTAAAGTTTAATTGAAATTAGAATTTAATATCAATTAAACTTTAATTAGAATTATAAATTATTCTAATTAAATAATTAAATTACTAAAACATTCAAAGCTTATTATAAATAGGCTCAAGTAATCTATTACTTTACGTGACATGAATATCATTAAGACAATTCTTTGGTTCTTCATATAAGTGTTTATAAGTAATCCTACATTCTGATTTCTCAGTACTAATTGTGATATTGAAGTCACTTAAAAGTAGTAAGGATCCTTCATCGAAGAAGCAATGCTTATTATAATATGGTGATATTTTTGTTATGTAGGCATGGAATTGTGTGTTAGGAGTCATAATATTGTTAGTAAGGAGTTTTCATATTGTTTGTACTCATATATGTTTAGACATATTAAAAACTAGGTGGAACATTTTTATAATGTTTGAATTTTTATATGGTGTCAAGGTATAGTCTGTAAGGAGTCATGATATTGTTTATAAGGAGTCAAGCTATTACTTAACCCTCTTTGTAAGAGTTATAGAGTTTTCTCAACCTGTTATGTAGATACCGTTAGAGGTTGGACACTTTTATAGCTATGTTGTTGAAATGAACTGGTTTCGAAAATGGTTCGAGGAAAACGACAAAATAAGGATCAAGTTTCATAATAAGGTACAAATTAAAATTCCGCTTTATTATGATTTATGTTTTATTCATTTTATATAATTAAAGAGATCTTGGTTTTTGGGAAATCAAATTACAAAAAGTTTTGTAATTATTTCGCTACGCACAGTATTGGATCTCTTGAGTTCCCAACAATGATATTAAAGCCATGTTTAATTCTATGATTTGATTAAAAATATGTGATTGTTATTACTTATAATTTTGGAATTGAATTGCAAAATGTTTGCAATTTAAATATGAAAAAGGGTTTCAAATTAATACCGTATAAACCCCAAACCACTAAATTAGAAATCCAAATTGAGAATTCTGAAAATTACAATAAGTGGTGAAACTTTTAGAACCCTATAATTGTTTTGGTTTCTGGAATAAGGTTAAGATTGGTCACATCTGTAGCTTGATTTTTTCTACTTGTTATGGTGCGAATAACTAAAAACTACCTAGTTATTTTGAGTCTTGGAGAAGGCTTGATAGTTTGTGTTTTGTGGTTGGCTTGAATTGTTATTGAGCTTTTAAATTGAATAAATTATGAGCCGACAATGGTATATGAGGTTGTATTCTTTATGGATTGTGTGTCGACTGAAGACACATTGTGTAGCATGGAGATGCCCATCGGTGTCAGTTGTTTTTGTCTAGTTTTGGTTGGTTTGCGTTGGTTGAAGAAGCTCTATGAGATGGCTCCTCGATGGCAAAAACAGGCGACACAATGGTGGTCTAATAGTAGTAGCTCCAACAGAGAAGAAAAGTCCAATGTGGTAGCAGCGTGGAACGGGAGAAACTACTAACCGAAGAAAGAGGGAGAAAAACCAGCAAGTGAGGACGATGGATTTTGTAAAGACAATGGGGCACGTGTCTCATAGAGCGTCAAGGATGACACGACACGTGCCAGTCAATGCCTTTGATTAACCGCACACATCATTTTTATTTTATTTTTTATTTTTAAGCCTTCTTTAATTAAATTGGTTTAATTTAAATTAAGTAGGTTTAAATTCCTAATAAATTTGGAAATTTGTTTCTAATTGTTTTAATTAAATTTATGATTTTATTTGTTTAGAAATTAATCTGATTCCTTAAAATTAAGAAAAGTGATAAAGTTGTTTCTTAATTTATTAAGAAAGTTGTTTTTTAATTAAATTTATGATTTTATTTGTTTAGAGAATTATTATTCAATTTATTTATAAACTATTTATTTATCTATTAATAATAAGCTTCTTGGTTAAAATTTGAAAAGTGTTTTCATTTATTAATTAAGAAAAATGTGCATTCTTTAATTTTTTTAAAAATAGCTTTCTAATTTATTAAGGAAAGACTTTCCAATTGATTAAGAAATGAATCTCTAAATAAATAATATAAAGGACTTTGTTAATTAAATTTGAAACGTGTTTTATTTAATTTTGAAAATAGTTTCCTTTCAATATTAGAAAATAGTTTTCTAATTAAGAAAAAATAATTTTTAATGAGATTAGAAAATAGTAATTTCTAATTAGATTAGAAATAATTTTTAAGTTGGATTAGAATGTGTTGCTTGTGTAATTTTGAAAAAGATTAGAAATAATTTTTCAATTGGATTAGAATATGTTACTTATTTTCTAAATTATAGTAAGTAAGTAGCATAATTTATTGAAACTTGTTTTTAATTACATTTTTTTAAAGGAGTCCAGATAATTAGAAATAGTTTCCAAGTGGATTTGGAAATTGTTTTCAAATAAAATTAAATTTCTATTCGGAATAGGAATTTAAATCAATGAGTTTAATCTAATTTAATTTTTTCAAAGAGTTGGAAATATTATTTTAGATTGTTAATATCAATAACTAGAATCAAACAAAGCTTGATGTTTTATGCATATAATTTGATTATGAGTGTATATGTTACATGCTTTATTTATATATTTGATATACATATAAGATGCAAGTTAAATTGTATGTTTTATCTGTGTGATATTTTACGTGCAATTTTGAGTTTTATGATATTTATGAAATTAAATCTCTCATTTAAATATTAAGTACACATTGAGAACGTGATTATTACCTTCTATTGTTATAAGAATAAACTAGAGTTCAGTTTATTGTAGGCTTGTTGAGCAAACTCAAGGTCATTTTAACCCGAATATGTTTAGTCTTATGATAATAAGTTCTACTTAACTAAATTTGTGTGATTTGGATAAGCAAAATCATGATCACATGAATTTAGAGTCAGGGTTAAAAATGACATATATGATATGTTTTAGTAAGAAATGTCACCTAATGGATCTAGAAGTCATAAAAGATGTGATTGATAAAGTTTTTATCTACCTAATTTAAGTTTAGCTGGTTTGTTGAGCATACTCAAGATTAACTATATTTTAATGAGATCCTAGTCCACTAGAAAGATTAGAGCAATCCTTTTGAATAGTAATGAGGGTTATTATTTCGAATAAAATAGTGAGAGTAACCAAATACATGATTAAAACCTTAATCTCATTTAGTAGTCATAGCATATAATTAATTATTTGCTTTTCTTACATTTATATTTTTTTCTAAGTGGAATTTACCTTATTTAGTATAGTTAATACTAAGTTCGTGAACCCAGTTTCTTGAACATAGGTTATGTTTGATAAGAGTTTTCAAAGATAGATAGAATATTGTATGCCTATTATGTTATTTTGCTATAATCCTTGTTAAGGATTTAGTAACAAAGTTTTAGAGGTGTCAAATCATATAGATGACAAAATGTATTGACATTGTGAGTTGACTAATGTCTCATAAACTTTGATGACATGTAAAATGTATGTCAATACCATGATAGCAAGATGCAAGAGGTTGCATAAAGTAAGGTTGAAAGGTATAATACCTTATTGGAATTGTTCCATTTAATTTAGCCTACTTAAAGCATAAACATAGACATCAATTAAAGGCTTTGCTATAGTGTGATAATAGTTGTCATAAGAAGAAAATGATTGCATGAATTTTCTTGCCTATATGAGATATGATAGAGATTATATATATTTCTAGGTCATGCTTATGAGTATTTGATATTGAATTTAGGTTCGGCATTATTATAATGTTCAAAGCATGATAAGAAATATATTGTTAAGTAAAAGTAGTTGCTCTAGTCTTATACAAATAGTTTGTACGTGTTGGATCAAAGGAGACTTATGTTTAACATAAGTGGAAAGCATACAAAACTGAATTGAAACTATCCTTTTATGCCATGTTGGTTAAATCAACATAATAAGAATCATAGAGTTATATATAAGTCACAAGTTTTATACAATTCATAATCAAAAGGATACAAACTTTTGAAACTTGTCAAGTTGAAGAATATCCAAATCAACCTTTAGTGAAAGGATGATGGTGGCATTGAATTGTTCAATTTATACATGTGATGTATTGGATGGAATAGCAATTCATAAAAGGATAATACTTATATTTCATTAGGTTACTATTGACTTTATGTGATATAGTCATATATGTTAAATGAAATAATGATTTAAAATTTTTGAAAAATTCCAATTGCTTAAATCTAAGTAGAAATTAAGCATTGAGAATGTTGAAGCACTTTGATGAGATAATTGTGGAAAGTTTTAAATTTTCAGTATTTATAAGGAATGAGATTCTCTAGTGAATACCTTCACAATAAAATTTTGTAAAAGTATAGATTTATGTTAGAAGGAAAATATAATATGAGATATTGTATGATGCAATATTATTTCTTTTATACCTAGTACAATAACTTATCATTAATAGTTCCAATTGAATCAATTAGGAAGATTTCATATTAGATATGAAATGCTAAGTCTTTGAAAGAGTAAAAGTTAATGATTTAAGGATGTAATGCTTAGTTGAAGCATGTATTATCCATTAAGTTTAGAACTAAAATGGGTAATAAAAGGTTATGAAATATCCAAAAGGTTGGATATAATCTTACAGACTTATTAAACAAATTGTTTGACTCAATGTATACTTATAAGAGAATAGTTTTTAAGAAAAGTAGTGGGAGTAAAATGAAATTTAAAAAGTTCAAATATCATGAAATTATATCCAATTAGAACTAATGCCTTTATTGATACATTTGATGTATAGTTGAAGGCTATGAGATATTGAAAAATCCACTTTCACAATGAATTCAAAGAGTTTATTTTAGAGATGATTGTGAATTTATCATGTCTGCAAAAAGGTTAATAGGAGTATAGTTGTCCTCTTCAGTGGGAGTATGAGGAGACATATTGCTAATAGAGAACAACAATTCTATCTTTCAATTGTCAAAAACATAATTGTCCAAGAACAACTCTTATTGGATATGAAAAGGTAACAACTTAATTCTAGGAATTAGATCTATAGAGATAGATTAGAAGTTATTCACCTATTCTAAGTCTAGGTACATAGATAATGTACTAAAGATGTGTAGTATTTGAGATATTAGATACTTATGAAGTATTAAAGATATTTATTATCCTATGTATGAGTTGATATTTGAGTTCAAGGTGCTAAGGATATAAATTTAAAAGTTAATCCTAATTAAGGACTATTTTATGTAAGAACAATATCATTCAAGATTGGAAGGTTCTAATGTAGCAGTGGTTTCTAGTTAAGCCATAATACATTTTTCATTTAGTATAAATGATTAAACGGATTAATAAGTTCTTTAATGAACTTGATATAGTTCTTTACATTGTTCAAAACAGTAATATATTGTGAAAAATTAGAGCTATTAGGTATGTAAAAGGAGCTAAGGTCTCATCAAAGATCTAAGGATTTATTTAGGAAAATTTTCTTAATTATGATGATAATTAAGATAGAAGTTGTAATATTTAAGCAAGTGCTTACGATAAAGAATTTTTTAGAATTCTCTCATTAAACCACTGTCCCAGAAATAGTATAATCTTCATATGGTGATATGGTATGAGATACTTAAATGGTTAGTTTAGTACAAGTGGGAGATTGTTAGTTATTCCCTACGGTCAATCGTTTGGCTATAGTTTAGTAACAAATTATTTAAAGACTTTCTTTATCTTGTACATGTTTAGATGTATATGATAAAGTTCACAGGATAATTATACATTGCAAATGGAATTATAATAAGATTATAATTATGAGATTCATATTGCATTTATGTATTATCCCTAAATTGTTCCTAATAATTGTTCTATTAAGATTGAACACTAATAAAACATAGAAAGACTATCACACGTTTTGTTTTTCATTATAAAGGAAGTAGTCGATCTCATAGACTAAAGTATGGAGATACTTAAACAAACGTATGAGTGTTTGTTAGAGAACAAGTTCACTAAATAGACCCAATATGAGAAATCCATTTTGAACATTACTTGTATGTCTATGCATTCGTATTGTGATGATTGTATAAGTGATTCTTTGACATGAGGTCTCCAAAGTTATCTTGTATAGGGATTGCTATGTTTTGATACTAGTTATGGCCTATTTAATCATGGGTTGTTCAGTCAATAGCCATTGGATGTAGCATAAACTATATGAAGGTAGTTGTGTAATCAAAATAGGATTCATCACCTTAAAGTAATTAGGGATAATGCTTCGTTGTTCTCGATTAGTGTTGATTTGAAAAAATTCTTGGTCAAAGTAGAATGACATTTTGTCAATAATTTACAAATTTTATTAATTGAATCAATAATTAATGACAGAGAACTAATAAGATTGGACTCAAAATAGAGTAGACATTAATTCCATGCTCTATGTCTAACCAGAATATTGCATGATGAAATGATTGAATTATACAAAAAAATTATGTACAGAAAGGTTAGTCAAAACCACTTTGACATTTCTAAATATTTAGGTAGTCATGATGCGTTGCTAGATGACAATCTTAATCTTTTTTTCCAACTAGGGGCGACACCCTAGAGGGGATGGCTATCCTATTTTATTAATAAGAAAAGCGAAAAGTACAGAGCAAAGGGCATGAACCTTACTTGCTTGAAACAAATGAAGTTGGCATTAACAAATAATCTAGCTCTAGATGCCAAACATCAAAGACGTGAAAATATAAAGAAATTACAAATGCTAATATCATTATTATCTATTATAGTTAAACAGTTCTAACTCTTAATGAAGGTAAGTTTGATGTATCTAAAGTCAATATACCCCTTAAGGCACGAGGTATCAGTGATTAAGTACTGCAAGGGGTCAAACCCTCCAACGAACATCCCATATTTTCCAAGAACTCTCCTGCTTGGTTTGTCGCTCTATAACAATGAAGAAAACTTTCCACAAAAGAGAACCTCAGCACCTCAGCTAACCAATCTGCCAACTTCCATGGAATGGAATTTGAACTCTGCCAAGGCATATGTTAACCAAAGCTTTGTAATCCAACTCAACAATTACCCAGGAATTGGGTAATAATTCAACACAAAGTTTCAATCATTGCAAAATAGAATGTGTTTTTGCTTCTAGACTTGTAACATATTGACTAGGGAATGCGAATGCCAATACAAACCCTCCAACTTATCTCGAACAATCCTACCACCACCACTTAGCCTTGGGTTCCCTCTCGACAAACCATCAATATTTAGCTTTAGAAATCCCAAATGGGGCTTACATCAACGCATTTGGGAAACCTTGCGGGGTCAAACATACATTTCAATTGTCTCCACAACATCTTGCCATTGTTTACTTGAAATGGCTAAAGAAAGAGAATCATGTACAACATAAGAGATAGAATCAATAATTTCTGAGATCATCAAAGATATAGGTAGAGTCGTTCCATCAAATTTTACCAAGAAATGCATATTCCAAAAACTCTAGCTAATAAAGGATGGCAACACATGAAAGACCAATCTCATAGCCAGATTGCCCCCGGTTGACCACCATTGTATTAACATATATTTCTATACCAAAAGCATGGATCCGCTAAACCAAAGGTCTTCGGAGGTGCCTAGCCCAATCACCAAAAAGGAAAACACAGTCCAGGGATTCTTCGCAACCATTCTGAAAGCAATTACATTTCAAAGGTCCAAGAATCCCTAGCCTTCATTAAGGAATATCTAGAGGAAGTATGTTTTTCCATAAGGGTAACATGAAAAGTGATATTTTCACAGGAATCCATTTATGCTAAATATTACAACCTATTATAGTTCGTGTGCCCACATCTCTAACACATTTATATGAAAAAGTCATCGAGAACTTCGCAGTAGTGGTGTCCTTCCATATGAGTTTATTACTAGAGTGAACAATACAATCTTGAATCTACTCACAAATAGAGAGTATTCTTTTCCAAATCAGAGAGTCTGCCAATCTTGGTTGAATCTCCTTTGTATTGCCTCTAGTTCCATACTTAGCCGCGAGAAAGGATACCTATAAAGAATTACTCACTAGATATCTCTGCCACAACTTAGCCGAGAAAGCCAAGTATATGTCATACAAACACCACAAACCAATACCATCTTCCTCCATTGGGTGACATAGTAATTTTCATGCAATCCGATGATGCTTAGGTCCTTCTTCACCTACTCCTTATAGAAAATATGCAAATATTTTTTCCAATTTGGTCAAAATCCTTCACGAAGGGTTTGCTGCAATCAAGACATGCAATGAAAGAGATTGTAAAATTGATCGAAGGAGTCAGTCTTCCTCCCATTGATAGCAGATTGCTTGCCTAGTGAGATATTTTTTAAGTGATTTTATCTACTAATCCATTAAAAAACTCAGACCTTTTCCTTCCCCATTAAATGGGGCATCCAAGATACGTGAACAAGGACTAGCGATGCTGGAAACCAGTGACATGCACAATCAAATTTTGTCTTGTCTGAGAGCATTTGCCCACATAAAAACCACTTTTATTAGCATTAACTAGATGGCCAGAACACCTTTCATATTCTCCTAATGCTTGCCTGACTGCTGTGAGTGACAATCTTAGTCTATTCGTAAAAATCAATATATCAGACCCTAGAGCAACCCCTAGGAATAGTAAATGTGGCCATTTGTGGATGATCATTTAGCACTCTTGTCAAAAATTTGGCCCTAATAATAAAAAGAGCTGGAGATAACGGGTCACCCTATTTTAGACCTCATGATGAGTGCAAATATCCAGAAGGCACTCCATTTACCAATACAGAAAGCCAACAATTTGAAATTTTAATTGAAGAATTAAAGATAAATTAAAAAAATTTTAATTTATCTAATTCTAATTATGAATTAGAAATATAATTTATAATCATTGTCAACATATTTGGGAATCTTATAACTCTCACATGAAGAATAAATTAAAGAGAAAAATATTTTTTAATCAAGTTGGACTTGATCGCAAAATTTGAGAAACTTTATCATTAAATATGAGATATTTAATAAATAAGAATCAATATCTCATTTGGGTATAATTGATATTAAATTAGAATTATTTGTAATTCTAAGCAATGTTTAATTGAAATTAGAATTTAATTTTAGTTAAATTACTAAAACATCCAAAACTTATTATAAATAGGCTTAAGCTCTAATGGAACTAGTACTTCTTACTTTACCCTAAGAGTTATATAGTTCTCTTAACCTGTTGTGTGGATATCGTTAGAGGTCGACACTTGTGTGACAATGGTGGTTAAGATGAAATGATTTGAGGGGTACAACAAGATAATGATCAACTTTAGAATAAAGTACGAATTAAGATTATGTGTTATTATGATTTATGTATTAATTATTTTATAAAATTAAAGAGATTTTGATTTTAAGAAATCAAATGATTCGTAATTATTTCGCTGGGTATGGGATTAAATCTCGGCTCAATTTTCGAACAAGTTATATATATATATATATAGTTAAGGCTTTTAAACCAATTTTTTTATTTCTATGACTTTAAGAATGAATGTCTATAATGCATAGCTAGTTAAGGATCAAATATTTTGATTTATATATATATATATGTATGATTCGTATCATAGCCTAATTGCTAGATAGGGGACTGCAGACAAAGAAGTAGTTTACTTGTGAAAATTTCACTCAACTTGTCGTGAAAACTTCACTGTATACTGTATACCGCTTTCTTTTATATATATATATTAAACGCCCAAATATATATATAAAAAAAACTATGCATTATAGACATTTATTTTTAAAGTCACAGACATGAAAAGTAAGCCTTAACATAGAAGTAGCTTAGTTTGCACTCACGCGATGAAAGAGTTAAAATGTGTGGGTCCACACGCCAGCAACCTAGTCGATGAGCCGAAGTAAATAGCAGAACTTTTGGAGGTCTTTTTCGTCATTGACCGGAATGTCTTTTCTTTCTTGGATACTGCACGCATGCTCTGCGACTGTGTCTCTTCGGCCTCCTTTCCCGGGAAAATTAGAGACCAAAATCTCATAAAATTTTCTAGGGTTTAGGGTTTCTGAATCTGACGCCTAAAATGTCTCAGACGGCCAAATTGATGCCCAATTTGGACCAACAGGGCACCAAGATGCTCAATCTCACGGTCCTTCAGAGAATCGATCCGTTCATCGAGGAGATTCTCATCACCGCCGCACATGTTACCTTCTACGAGTTTAATATCGATAGCAACCAGTGGGTATGTTTCTTCATTAAGTATTTGGTGCTGAGTGCAATGTAAGCAAGGCGAAAGAAACTTGAAAGCTCAGCTTTAAGTGAGATAACGAGCTACAAATTTCAAGGCTTTACTTTCGTCTGAAGTTGATGGACCGTATATGTTACATTTTGGTGTTCATTTATCTTTGCAAAGAAAGTTTGGCTCTTGACCTGATAATATCTTCTTCATGCTTGCAGGGTCGCAAGGATGTGGAAGGATCTCTCTTTGTGGTTAAGAGGTACTCCTGTGTTGAGTTTCGTGTGTTCTATTGATATTTGCATGTGTCGTTTGGTCTTATTTGTTATGTTGAATTCAAATACTAATTTATTTTTCTGGTCATGTGATCGTTGAAGGAACACTCAACCGCGATTTCAATTCATTGTGATGAATAGGCGGAATACAGGTTTGGATCTCCAGAATAGTCGTTAATTTATTGTAGAGACCTCATATGTTTTAAGAATAGTAACATTTATAGTGTTTAGTGTTGGCTGTCAATATATCTACACTTTTGGAGCATTCCTTGCATTATTTAGAGGCTGATGTCCTCTTGTTGGTTCTTCCCTCTTCTAGAGTTATGATTCTAAGATTAGCAGTTCCCAAGGTTTTACTAAACTAAAGAATGAATGCTATCATTTTTTTGCTTAAATTACTATTAATTGAAACCGATCTTTTTATTCTCATGATGCTAATGCTATGTTTTATTAAATCTTTGTCATGAAAACAGAAAATCTAGTTGAGAATCTCTTGGGAGATTTTGAATATGAAATTCAAGTTCCATATCTGCTGTATCGGAATGCAGCCCAGGAAGTTAATGGCATTTGGTTTTACAATTCACGTGAATGTGAGGAGGTTGCCAATCTCTTTAGCAGGTATATGTACCTCTATATGAGCTTGTTTAGGTAGAATGTAAATGCCTCCTCTTACTCAGAAAATGTAAACTCCCAGTGAATGTTGCATGGTTAGAAAGAATTACTGGTTACGACTTGAGTAGAGTAGACTCTTTCCCCTTAGGAAGGTTGTATACTGAATTCCTTGTACTAGAGCAAAGAGAGAAAGAAAACAGGATAAAGAGGTTAGTTTGATGGATGAATCCAGAAATGGATTACTTGGTATTAAAACGTGAAAGAAGGTTGAAGAAGCTATTGATATAACTGATAAAGGAATACCTTACTAACTATATGCAAGAAGACAGATTATCTCTTTTTGGTACATCACAAATGTTTACAGTTCACAAATCTTAGGATGTTCAATGTGATGAATAAGTTCCTATTCAGGAAAAAAAAAGGCATTATTGTACTGGAAGATCAATTTTATCATCAGGTTGCATTTCATGGTGTACAACCTAGTTAGAGGGACAGAATGGTGGAGAATTTGTATCTTCAATTAGTTTTTGTGTGTCTATTGGTATGAGGGCTGGATGTTGTTAAGCATTCGCCCTGTTGTGTAAATACTTGATGGGTGTGGATTATTGCCCTCTTATTTACAGGATACTTAATGCATACTCAAAGATTCCTCCCAAGGCAAATGTATCTTCCAGCAAAAGGTAAAAATACTTTATTTTTTGGGAATGTTCTCACATACTACCTGATTAATGGGATGTCATTGCATTGAAGACTGATTCTTTTTGGGTATGAACTGCAAACTTGTGTCACATAATGGCATCGAAGCTTTTTACTAACTTAAGATTAATTATCACTTGATGTAGGTTCATACTTCACTTAGAATACATTGCTTTATGAACCTTTTAGTGCCTTATAATGTATCTATTGCCGGAAGAAGCTCAACTTAGTGAGAACAATCATGAAATCTGAATCACATTTTCAAAAGTCGAAATGCATTTTACGTTTTTGAGATTGCCAAATGAGATTTACTTTTCTTTTAAGTTCATATGCCAAACTTTTAGGAAACCCATATTTTTCTACCAAAGCTAACAACCTCTAAAAGAATTGCACATTTTGTGTCACTGAAGATTGATCTTAACTTGATACTCAAAATTTGCTACAGTGTGCAGGTTTTAGAGTATTCATTTTTTCCCTCCAGTTCTGTAATGTTTCTTCTGACATTGTTGACTACTGTAGTGAGTTTGAGGAACTTGAAGCTGTACCAAGCATATCTGTTATTGAAGGTCCCTTGGAGCCATCATCAACTGCTTCTGCTACTACTGATGGTCATGAAGATTCATCATTTGAGAACTTCTTTAATGTAAGTGCTTTATTTGATGTCTGAATATCAAATTGACACTGATTGCAAGTTTTATCTAATGAAGACTTCTTGCATCAGGTGTTATACGTGTAGAATGACACTTATTGTGTCATTATTATTTTGGTTGACAGGTGTTTGTATCACAGAATATATTATTTTGGTTGGCATGTGTTGTTTGTATTACAGAATATATTAACATAGAATGCTGCAAATAATGTATCCAAATAAAAGGCATTGTTTAGTATAGGTACTTAAGTGGCTTGTATAGTTGCAGAAGAAAATAATAAGGCATCCTTTTGTTTCAGTTGTCAGTGTTTATTTGGCTTTATGTAGTTGTTGATGTGTTTGTGACTCAAGTTATTAAATATGTTGATGCAGATGGCTTTGAATGTTAAAAGTAACGCACCTAATGTAGCAATTTCAAGACAGCCCTCTGTTCCATTGTCCTCGCATGGTCCAGCTGCTGCTTCTATTGCACCATCAACACAAGTACCATCACTGTCTTTGTCAATACCTCCTACAGTGGCCATACATGATCCTCGTGATCCAACCAGTAGTGGCAGTCGGGCAACTAATCTTGTGAAACCCTCTACATTTTTTACACCTCCTTCTTCATCTCCATTGCCGGTGCCACCTGCTTCTTCAACTCCACCCACTGCTCCTGCCCTGCATCCTCCTCTAAATCTGCAACGTCCATATGGCACACCGATGCTTCAACCCTTTCCACCTCCCAACCCACCACCTTCTCTGACTCCTGCCTTTGCTTCTCAACCTTTAATCACCAGAGAAAAACTCCGTGATGCACTTTTAATGCTTGTACAGGTATCTTGTCCTTTCATTTACCTTTTCTTTTTTGTCAGTTTCCAAGCTTGCTATGTTAAGGCCTCCAATGAGTTCTGCATTATCATATGCATTCATCTCGTGTGGTACTACTATTCTTTGTGTTGCACCAGTGAGCAATGTGTTAGATAGTTGTTTCTGTGTATATGTTTTATCGTTGGAAAATGTATTCTCATTTTTAAATAGAGTTGCCAAACATAAGTCTCTCATCTGTTGCCTTCAGCAAGTTTCTTAAGGACACCTACTTGAGATTGTCCTTTTCATAGTATTCTTGGTTTGTCTAATTCAGATTTCTGTACGTGTGATATAGTTCTTAAGGCATGCAGCTCAAGTATCTCATTCCCCAGTTTGGATATGTCACTTGTTTAAATTATTCTTCCTGAATGTCGATTTAATACCTTTCCAAATAGATGTTTTTGCACTTCAAATTGCCTTGCTTCCCACGCTTAATTGTTGGGCTTCAGTTGCATG
This sequence comes from Erythroxylum incrassatum, assembly GCA_026546855.1. Taxonomy (NCBI): domain Eukaryota; kingdom Viridiplantae; phylum Streptophyta; class Magnoliopsida; order Malpighiales; family Erythroxylaceae; genus Erythroxylum; species Erythroxylum incrassatum. Next base: position 23,999,466 of record JANVCL010000004.1, on the reverse strand, counting down.
AATTCTCATCTTAAACTTTGTAGTTCTAGCTGTGTGGATAGTAAATCCCAACTATAAACACTCACAGAGATAGAGAGATGATTGATAAAGCTAATGATGATATGAATGGACTTGAACACTATAATTTTTAAATCTACTAGTGAATGTTTGTTTTGTTGCATGGATGCTATGTGGTCTGATCTTTATGCAAGTAGTGTTGTTCATTAGCAGTTGACAATGACCTTCCTAATGATGTTATCATTCACTGTTCCGCTAGGATGATCAATTCGTTGACATGTTCCATCAAGCGCTGATGAAGGTGTATCATTCATGAGGTACTGAAGAGAAATGGTGTTTATGTCTGTTGTATGGATTGTAACATCAGTTCTTTGTATAGCCATTTAAAACGACGGAGGCATAAATTTCTTCTGTGAGCCTGTTAATTTGTTAATAAAGATGCTAGATAAGTTGTTACTTTCGCTTCAACTAAATACATGGCTACCGCCTACTGAGGCGTAAGTATATAGTTATATAGGGTTCGGTAGTTTATTTTTCGTTTTAGGTTCACGAGATATTGTTTTTGGTACCTTATTCGCAGTCTGCGAATTACAGACATTTGGTCCAGACTCATGAAGCGGCTGCCTGTTTCCCATTTACCGGATAGTTGATATCTTAACGATTCTAGGAATGACAAAATTGTTCTGGCCTAGCCTGATTTCGGCCTGAGTTGATCGGATCACGAGCTGAAACTGATTAACCCAATCAGGTCATGAGCCGGGCATGATTTGGGATTGTACTGACCCAACCTGGTCCGTGGAAGGTACGAAATGGCATTTTGTCAAAAAATGGTTTTTTAAAAATTTTAAAAAATATAATGTCGGGTCGGCAGCTTAATGTCATCTATAAACGATTCAATGAAAATGAAAAAAAATCTGTTTTTATAATGTTGACACAAAAATCAGGTTCTAGAAATATTGCCTTTTTTGTGTTTAGATCTTAAATGAATGCTTATATCGATATTAAACATTCAAGTTTATGTTAAAAAATATCACCTCTATTATTTTGTACGAACAGTATTTTATTTAGGTAATTAAAAGAGAGTTCAAAGTAATGTGAAAAATAGTAATGTCCATATGAAATATATTAAAAGATTAAAAGGAATATAAATAATGATGTAACATGTGAATTAAATAAGTAAATAAGTGAATTTAAGTTACACTTGAAATATCATTTGTACATTATTATGAAATAAGACATTCTGATGAAAGTAAGATAACACCGAAGAATATAAATTGTATGTCCATAAACGATTGATATAAAAATAATGTATATCGTGTGAGCATCTTTGGAATTATATGAACCTCAAATAAAATGCTTATTTTATTCTTATTTTAATTCTAGATAATTAAGTTCATATTTGCTATGATAAAATACTGTTAAAAATCTTAAATAATTTAATACAATGAACTAGCACCATTATGTGTTTAAAGAGTTCTACCATTTTTGTAAAATGTAGTATGAATATAAAATATTTATATAATGATATTCTTTTGTTTTGCAGGGCAGAACAACAATTCGTAAATACCCTTCTCTAAGCAATTGAAGATTTCAAGAAAGTGTCAAGACTTAGAAGCAACCCCAATAAATGCAGCTTCTACTTTTCAACAAATGCTAGAAGTGAAGCAGCTGCAAAAACCATTGAGATGGGCATGAAGCAGGGCTCCCTACCATTTAAGTACTCAGGAGTTCCAATTTTACAAAAGAGGATCAACGATACAGATTGCAACTCACTGTTGGATAACATCCATATGGGGATTAATCACTGGTGCAACAGATTCCTATGCTATGAGGGTAGACTACAAATGGTTCAATCTATATTGAACCACCTTGCAAATTACTGAATAAGTCACATTGCCCTCCTTAGGAGCATCTTGAAGGAAATAGATAGGAAGTTGAGGGACTTTACACGGAATGGATCAAGCCTTTGCAACAGGAAAGCCAAAGTAAGCTGGGATTTGATATGCCAACCTAAGCTTCAAGGAGGGTTGGGGATAAGTTCAACTAGATTAATAAATAAGATCAACCTAGCTAAAAAGTTGCGGTGGATTTGCAAACAAAAAGAAGTACTCTGGGTAAGATGGGTACATTGTGTATACTTAAAAGAAAGTAGTATTTGAAGCTTGGGAATTAAACAGAACATATCTTGGAACCATAGATAGATATTGAGCACAAGAAAGTGGATGCAAGATATGATTGTTGTTAGAGTGGGGAATAGAAAGTCTACATTCTTTTGGTTTGACAATTGACACCCTAATAGGACCGTTATACCAAGTAGACAGCAAAAGTTTAGCTAAGATTCACCCAAATACTAGAGTTGGTAAATTCATTAAAGACAACAAATGATAATAGCCTTTTCATAACAACAGAAGAGTGCAAGCTATCATGAGGAATATGCCAAATTGCCTTAAAGATAGGGATGATGATGTGTTGTGGATTGCAGATAGATCGAACAACTTCAGCTCCAAAAGATGCAAAATTTACCTGCAGGTTGATCTAAGCAAAAGAGTGAGTTGGCACAAACTTGTATGGGATGTTGATATCCTCCCTGCACATGCGTTTATTCTCTGGATGGGGATATCTGAAAAACTTGCCATAAAACACAAGATTAAGTACCATATTGAGTCTTATGATTGTGAATTCTACAATTCTCAAACGGAAACTTTGAAGCACATATTGCTAAACTGTAGGTACACTGTGGAAATTTGGAGAAAAATATTGCAAATTCTTTAAGTAAACTTGATTACACAAAGCTGGACAGACTTGATAGAGAGGGCAACAACCTTAAGAGGGGCGAGTGAAGCAAACTATAAAGCATTGAAGATTAGCATAGCAACAATGGTGTATTACATATGGCAGGAGAGTAATAAAAGGGTATTCAGTAGAGTAATCAGAGAAGCGGATCAGCTACTTCATAAAATTTTTCTACATTTTAGGCTTACTCTGTAACAAGAGGGATTGCAGTGAAGCTCTCCCCAAACATGAGAAGAAGATGGCTAGTTGACTGAAAAGGGAAAACCATTATGTAGGTAGCATGATAAATGTACAGACAGCAAAAGTTTAACATGTAAAGTATTGGGTGCTCCTCCTTTTGCTAGAGCATTTTTGACACTTGTTATAATTGTATTTACCTTAAGGCAATATAATATATTAGACTGCTTGAGAGGCGAGTTTTGAGGGTGTGGTGTTTCTTTCTCTGCTTTGTGTTGTTCCTATGGTTTTTTCTTTCGGAGTACCTTTGTAGGCAAGATATTCTAGGTAATCTCTAGCTGTGTATATAAACTATTCATATTCGTATAAAGTTTTTCCTGATTTACCAATATATATATATATATATATATATAATATTACATTAATTTTCAATATATATATATAATGTTGGTTGATACTAGAAATGATTTAAAGTACTAGATTTGTTTCATATTTAACTTTAATTGAAAGGTTATGTACTCCTATAAGATGCATAAAATTATAATATAATAATGACACCAAATATTAGTAACTATAAAACATGGATTATTAGTAATTATGAAATTGAAAAACTTAAAAAATATATTACTCCTATCATGTGTATGGGATGGGAGATGTTACTTTAGTCCGTCAAAAACATTTTATGTAGACAAAGCAGTTATCATAAATAAGAGACTTAAATAAGTAATAATGTATATATATACCAAATTGTTTCTAGATGTTGAGTCTTTATAGAAGGAAAAGAACGGAGAAAAAATAAAAAATATTTTTATAAGTTTCAAAAAGACAAAAAATTTGAATTCAAATATTTTTTAATGTAAATTATTTATAAATATTTTTTAAAAACACTTATTTGATAAATGATACATATAAATATATTATTTAGATTATCTATATTGTTTATTTTGATTATTTTGAAAAATTTTAGTATGAAATGTTACTTTATACCTTTCAACCCATTGGTTGGTTGCAATTTTATGTATGACATTATTATTTTAATTAATAAAGGTATAATTTATCTTTATAAATTTTGGTTAATTATATTTGATGTTTTAATACTAAAGATAAAATGCTTGAAATAATTATTATGCAATTAAAATTATGATCAGATAATAATTATGATATTCAATTGCATTTATGTATTATTCTTAAGTTGTTCCTAATTATAGTTTCATCAAGTCAGAATATGGGTGAAGTAATAAAACTAATACATATTATATTTATTTCTTACAAAGAAAGTAACTGATATCATAAATTAAAGTATGAGGATACGTAACCAAACATGTGGGTGCTTATTAGAAAATAAGTTCATTGAATTAACTTGATTATGAAGATCATAAATAGAATATTACTTTTGTGTTTATAGATTTTCTCATTATGATGTTTATATAATTGAACCTTATACTTCCAATTATCTAAGTATCTCATATGAGAACTACTACATTTTGATACTAATTATGACCTATTCTATTTAAAGTAACACGGTAGATAATTTTTTAATATAGCATGAACCATATAACGATAGTGGAGTAAATAAAGTTTGTCACTCTAAAATAACTAGGAAAAATGTTATACTATTCTTGATTAGTAGTGATTTAAGAGATTCTTTGACCCTAGTGAATTGACATTTGAAAGTATTTTCAAATATCAATTATAAATTAATTACTAATTAGTAAAAATGAATATGATTAGATTTAAAAGAGTAGAAATTGTATCCATTCTCAATATTCAATTGAAACATTAGATGATGAAATGATTAAAACATATACCATAACAATGCATAGAAAGATTGAATCAAATCGTTTTAACATTCCTAATATTTGAGTGGTCATGACGTTTTGCTAAACATCAGTCTTTATTTATGATTATAAATTATTTAATTATAGAGTTAAAGATAAGTTTGTCCTTGTGACATTCTTATTCTGATCAATCCAATTTGTTGATGTTTAATTGAATTGTTTTTTTATTGAAATAAATCGAAATTGATAAGGAGTTGTTTGACCATGCTCGAACATGTACTTGTTTTGAGTGCCTA
>JANVCL010000004.1:23967065-23981554 GCA_026546855.1 Erythroxylum incrassatum | reverse complement strand
GTTGAAAAATGTTATAAATAGTTAATTAATAACATTTACAAAATGTAACATAAAATCATTTATAGCTATTAATAAATACTATAATAAACTCAATAATGACATTTAAACAATGTTATGAAAAAAATCACTTTTAACATTTCAAAACTGTTACAAAATACATATCTATAGCAATTTAAGGATATTAAAAAAAGTTAATAGATAACATTTTTAAAATGTTACAAATAACTAATTTATAGCATTTATAAAATGTAATATAAACACATTTATAACTATCAATAAACGTCATATTAAACTCGACAATAACATGTCGAAACTGTTACTAAAGCATCATATCTTTAGTAACATGGGCTGTTATCGCATACTTATTAGTGTTACCATTCATATTTAATATCACTTATCACCTGTTACCATATGTCGATTTTGTTATAGTGATTGATGAAATAGTAAAACTAGCACACATTAAATTTCTTTCCTATAAAGAAAGTAATTAATCTCATAGATTAAAGTATGAAGATAAAAAAACGTCTGGGTTCTTATTAGAGAATGAATTCACTGAACTGACTTGATTATGATGATTCCAAATGAAATATTACTTATATGTCTCTGAATTTTCTTATTTAATTGATTTTATAATTGGTTCTTAAACTTAAGATTAACAAAGTATCTCTTGTGGGAATTATTATGTTTTGATGCTACTTAAGACATATTCTACTTAGAGTAGCTCAACCAGTAGTACTTGGATATAATAGGAACCATATAGAAATAGTTGAATAAGTTAACAAAGAATTTATTGCTTTAAAGTAATTAAAGAAAATATTCCACTATTCCTAATTGGTAGTAATTTAAGAAATTCTCTTGCCAAAGTGAATTGACGTATAAAAAGTGATTTCAAATTTTAATTATAAATAAATTCCTAATTAGTAACAATTGACGTGACTGGATTTAAAAGAGTATTCTGATAGATGCATAATTGATCATATTTATACATCTATAACTGATGTATTTTGCTTAATAGTTTATACTTTAATTGTATATTTAGTACTTAATTTGCTCTAATTGCATTTATAGGTTACAATTGCCTTCATAGACCAAACGAAGAATAATTCGGATGAAAACACGAAAAAAATGAAGATTTAAAACAAAGAAGGGATACACGACTGTGTATATGGTTGTGTAAGTCTCTCAGGTCATGCAAAAATGCAAATTCTATAGATTTTGGGTTATACACGGTCTAATACAATGCCCATATATCAGACTGTGTATCTCTAGTCGTGCAAAATCACAAATTTTGGAGATTTTGGTTATACACGGTCTAGTACACACCCATGTATCTCCTATAACCCTAAAAGCTATTATAAAAAGACATGATCGAAGACAAAATAGAGGTGTAGAAATGTTCAAAGACTTTGAGAGGCAATTTAATGGGTGATTTGATCCAAAGAAATGGAAAACAAGAAATTATTGAAAGATCCAAGAGAATACAAGATCAAATCTCAATCTTGCAAAAACATTCGATAGGAGATAAAAAGGGATATTTAGAATTATGAACCCTTAATTTTTTTTCATTTTTCTTTCTGTTTATGTTTGAATTTGTCATCAATCATATCTAATAAATTTCTTTAATGTTTAGGTAAGATGAACCCTGTGTTTATACTATAACATATTTTGATTCTTTTATTTAATGCAATTGTTTTGATTGATCTATTGTGATTCGATTACATGTTTAAAATATGTTCTAATAGATTTGGAATATTATATCATAATTTGATTTCATAACACAAAGCTTGAGAAATTCTTATATGAATAGATCTACTAATTGAAAGGATTTGATTGCAGCATTAGAGATAGAAGCAATTTTGAGTAATTCCGTTGATAACCTTAGGATTAGTTGTTATTAGACTCGAGTAATAAACAATTGCTTAATAAAAGATCAACTAGTTAAGGATTTTAGGTGGATTCGTAACCTAGACATTAATTCTCAATATCGATACTTTTCTACGTGATTCTTTATTTCTCTGCTCAATATTGTTGCCTATTTTATTTTATTTGCTTAAGTTTCACTTTCTTTAATTAAAAATCCAATTCAAATTCATAGACTAGATAATAGGATAACAGTAATTACAAATAATTATCGTCTTTAATGGGATCGTCTCATACTTACTGGTATTAGCTATAACTATACTGTGTACTAGTGATTAATCAAGTTTTTGACGCCATTTTTAGGGACATTAATATTAGGAACGCCCGAATGTTATTACTCTAGTCATTATTTTTGTATTTATTTTATTTTCATTTTATTGTATCTTATGTATTATTTGCTTATTTATTTAATTATCTTTTGGACTTCTCTATATTGATATTTTTTATGGTTTATTTTATGGTTTAAGATTTAACTTCATCACCACAATTCACAATGGAAGGATGAAGCATGCAAAACTCTTATGGGAGCTACAATGTGTCTTTGTAATATGTAACAACACCATACATATACGAGAGGTTTTTTGACATTTTTTTTAGACTTACAATCATGAATGTCAAGCACTGAATTATATGTGGGAGCAATCAGGCATATCAATCAAGCTCCAGGTGAACTATATGAGAACAATTACAATTCAGAATATAGCAACTCTTACATTTATAGATAGAATGATTACGCTCTAGCTAAATATTTACAGTACCAAGTACCTCAAATAAAGAAGTTAACTCTAGAAGATATGATGGCCAATTTTATTCAAGAATTAATCATGGGCCATCAGGAAACAAAGGCTTGTATACAAAATATGGTGAATCAAGATAACCAATTGGTGAAGATAATATCTGATGAAATGTAAGGGAGTTTGCCTATGTCCTATCAAAAATAGATCCAAAAGATCATGGAATGACAATCATCCTTAGGAGTGGAAACGAACTTCCAAAAGAAAACAAAGAAGTAGTAGTAGAAGAAGAAGCCTCCATTCAAGAAGAGGAAGTAGAGAAGTGGCACGAGTGAATTATGTGTGGGAGCAATCAGGCATATCAATCAAGCTCCAGGTGCACCACATGAGAATAGCTACAATTCAGAATAGAGTAACTCTTACATTTATGAATGGAATGATTACGCTCTAGCTGAATATTTAAAGTACCAAATACCTCAAATAAGGAAGCTAACTCTAGAAGATATGATGGTCAATTTTATTCAAGAATCAATCATGGGGCATTAGGAAACAAAGGCTCGTATACAAAATATGGTGAATCAAGATGACCAGTTGGTGAAGATAATATTTGACGAAATGTAAAGGAGATTGTCTATTCCTACCAAAACAGATCCTAAAGAACATGGAATGACAATCATCCTTAGGAGTGGAAACGAGCTTCCATAAGAAAATGAAGAAGTAGTAGTAGAAAAGAAGCCTCTATCCGAGAAGAGGAAGTAGAGAAGTGGCAGGAGGTAATTAAAGAAGATGAGCCAAAAACCTTTATCTAAGAAGAAGAATGGACAAAGGTAGTTAAGAAAGAACTAATGGAGGAACCATATAAGGAAACTATCAATGAGTCATTAGAAGTGATCTTAAGTACAGAGGGTTCCCACTTTCTTGACAACAAACTATTCAAGTTAACTAACGATTAAGGGAGTTTTGTTATTCTCTATTTTATTAACATTTTGTTATTAAAAAGGGAAATAATGCACGCAATTGGATTTATTAATTTGATAAATTATGTCATTGTTATTATGTTGCAACAAGTGACTTACTTACAGGATACAAAACCCTTTATGCAGAGAAACAGGTGGAAGGAAGCCACAATTCATAGATCCAGGATAAGGATAAACGTGCAGGTTTATGTCTAGCTAATGACATTAAAGAAGCACTACGTGAGAAGTAACCCATAAGTTAGGATACATTTTATTTCATGTTTTTTAGTTATTTTATTTTCTTTTATCTTTTTATCCCTTTTTCTTTATATTTTGCAAGGATGTAGTCTACTATTAGATGGATCATAAAGAAAAAAAATCATCTTATTCAGGAAAATATCAACTTAACCCTGTCACTTATTTTAAAATGCTTATATTATGTACGTTGAGGACAACAAACAACTTTAAGAGCAAGGAGGGGGGTTAATGATTTTTAATAATTTCTTTAAGCTTATTATAATCTTGATTATCAAATTTTATTAATTGATATTCTGAATTGGTTGAAATATGTCCATCAATACTATAATTCATAATGGAATAACGATTTGAATTAGTGTGTAAAAGGATCATAGATAAAATAAAATTGCTTTTATAAGTCATAATTTTTAGTATTCATTGAAATAATCAAATTAGCTGGAAATTACATATTGTTTACATATATAAACCCATATTTTTTTGTGAGCTTTCGAGCCTAAGAGCAAAATTTCAAAAAATTTTAAGCTCGTTTATTCTTTAATGTGTGTTATTATGCTTAGTTGAACAATTCTAGAACTTTCTTTCATTATACAAATTGAGACCATATCTGTTAAACTAGAATCACTGAGGTGATAGAGACACTTAGATTCAATAATTTATGTTAGCTTCTTTCTTTGATTATTACCTTACCTATAATTTGTCCTTTAGGAATAACCAAGTGTTAGCTTCTTTCTTTGATTATTACCTTACCTATAATTTATCCTATAGGAATAACCAAGTTAAGCCTTAGCATTTTTCATTGATTAATCCCACATATTAACCTTTATCATATTTTTCTTCGAAGCCTTTTAATTGTTTTGAACCCTAAAGGTCATTTACATTACTTGTTTATTTTTGGAACTTGAAGATCTTGAAAGGTCTATATTTCTTTAATTGTGGTATTAAATGCTCAAAAAATTGTTTGGATTGAAAGAAAAAGATCATAGGAAAAATTGTGAATACATATAAAGTACCAATGGATTTGTAATAAAAGAACCTGATTATTGTACACAAGTTTCTTATACTTCTCTTTAGTAAATTTCCTTCAATCTAACCCTTTTATTTATTCTAACTATATTGTATTTAAACCCTATTACAACTAGTATTAAAAACCTTTTGACTTTTTTTTCTAATTTATAAATAGATGGTGGAGATGCGATAATACTGCAAGCCTATGGTAAGTGTTCTACTATGTATTGATTGACAGTTTTGAAACTTTCCACCCTATACACTTAAGTGCATTGAGTGAAATCTTAGTGAGGGTGTAAAGGTTTATGCTTTTTATTTCAATGTGATTATGATTTGATTACTATTAATATTGACTTAGGAAGTTAATTTTAGGATGACTTGACTCTAATTGTATGTTAATTTGATTCAATAAGATATGATGATTTTTAGTATGAATGGACAGATCAAAATTAATGAAGGATGGATATTGTAAGATTTATAATTTTTGTCATGGTCACTTAAGGACAAACAAAAGCTTAGGCATGAGGATGTTTGATAGATGCATAATTGATCATATTTATACACCCATAATTGATATATTTTGCTTGATGTTTTATACTTTTATTGTATATTTGGTACTTAATTTGCTCCAAGTACAGTTATAGGTTATAATTGCCTTCATAGACCAAATGAAGAAGAATTTGGATGAAAACATGGCATAAAACAAAGATTTGAAGTAAAGAAGTGATACACAGTTATGTATCTGACTGTGTAAGTCTCTCAGGTGATGCAAAATAAAAAATTCTAGAGATTGTGGGTTATACACGGCCTAGTACATGCCCGAGCATTCGACCATGTATCTCCTAAAACCTTAAAAATTACTATAAAAAGACGTGATCAGAGGCAAAAAATGGGAGTAGACATGCAAAGATGTTCAAAGACTTTACGAGGTGATTTAAGGGGCAATTTTGATCCAAATAAGTAGAAAACATGAAGAAATCATCAAAAGATCTAAGAGAATATAAGATCAAACCTTTACCTTACAAGAATATTCAATAGGAGATAAAAAAGGAGATTTAGAATTATGAACCCTTTATTTTATGTTTGTTTTTCTTTTTATTTATGTTTGATTTTGTCATCAATCATATGTAACTAACTTTCTTTAGTGTCTAAGTAAGATGAACCCTATGTTTGTGCTATAACATGTTTTGATTCTTTTATTTAATGCAATCGTTTTGATTGATCTATTATGAGTCGATTACATGTTTAAAATATGCTTTAATAGATCCAAAATATTAGATTATAATTTGATTTCATAACAAAGAAATTAGAAATCCTTGTATGAATAGATCTAATATAATTAAAGGAGTTAATTGCAACCCTAAAGATAGGATGACATAAATACTTCGGATTATGGTCAAATCTGCTAGCAGAATTCACAATTACGTAAACCAATCCTATAAACTTTAACCTGATTAATTCAGTTGATAATCTTAGGATTAGCTTTTTTAGACTTAAGAGAGCTATTAGCATACCATAGGAATTTTCACGATCTAATAGTCAATAAGCAATTTCAAAATAAAAGATCAAATAGTTAAGGGTTTTTAGGGAGACTTGTAACCTAGACTTTAATTCTCGATACCAATAGTTTTCTAAGTGATTATTTATTTCTCTATTCAATATTGCTACCTATTTTGATTTATTTGCTTAAGTTTTACTTTCTTTAATTCAAAATCCAATTTAAATTCGTAAACTAGATAATAGTGTAACGGTAATTACTAATAATCATCGTGTTACGTGTCCCACGTTAGCACAACTTCTTAATAGTTAGTTAATTGTCTTTTCATTCAATAAGGTCACTAATGGTCGGCAATTAGTGGTAGACTAGTAGTAGGTTATTTTTCCTATTTTTAGTGGGTTATTGTTTCCTATTTTTAGTATAGTTGTTATGTTTTGTAAGGCTATTTAATAGCCTAAAACATTTTTAATAAGAGATAGACATTAAAAACCCCCAAAACCTCTCTTAGTCTTTCCTTCTCTTTTCTCTTCCTCCTCTCTACCGAATTCCCTCTTATCAGATGGTATCAAAGATGGTCATGACATAGATACTAGGAGCAAAACTAATGCAGAATTCTGCAACGAAGTTAGTGAAATCCTAGCTCGACATGAGTCTAGTTTTGATCAAGCTAATGCTACCTTACAAATAGTGTTAATCGAGTTGCAGGCTTTACGAGTCTCTCGTACTACACATAGTACTATTCTAGAGATCAATCAGTTTTACCTAGGAGAATCCTCACATTACCTCGAATCCTAATAATTCCAATGAATCTCACTGTTATCACCTTAAATTATGCTTCCCAAAGTCCAACAGAGAGGATCCAACTGGCTAGATATACAAGGTAGAACAATACTTTCAATTCTAGAATATTTCTCTTGATCAACAAGTGCAGGTCGCCTCTTTTCATCTAGAAGGAATTGCTTTATAATAGCATCGATGGTAGACGAAATTTTGAGGACCACTTACTTGGAATGAATTTACCAAAGCAATCCTCTTACTGTTTGGATCAACTAACTACGAGGACACATTAGAGCTCTAACATGGCTTAGACAGACTTCATCTGTAGTAGCTTATCAAGAGGCTTTCAAAAGGCTATCCCACTGTGTTGATGGCTTACCTGAAAACTTTCTTATTGGTTGTTTCATTGGAAGACTTCAAGATGATATTCATCTAGATGTAAAGATTAAACAACCTTGTACATTGAAAGATGCAATAGGGGTCACTCGTTTGATTGAAGAGCAGAATCAGTTACAAAGGAAACTCATTACACCAATTCGCTCCTAGCCAACCTTAATGGTACCAAAGTCGATTCCTAATCCAACAGCTGGTGTGTTAAACCCTCCACCAAGTCAACATAAAAAACTAAGTTCAAATCTGCCAACTATGTTTCAACGAATTACTAACCAAGAGGCGTGAGAACGTAGAGAAAAGGGATTATGTTACTATTGTGATGAGAAGTTTGTTCCAGGTCACCAATGTGAACATCCACAATTGTTTATGATAGAAAATTCTATTCACCCAGACTCATATGGGGATGATATTACTGAATCTGAATCAAAGGAGGTCATACCCGAAATCTCTTTTTATGCAATGACTGGAACCAATCATCCTCAAACAATATGTGTATCAGGCAAGTTGAAAAAGAGGGATGTGACTGTACTCATAGATGGCGGTAGCACTCATAACTTCATTGATCAAGCTATAGTGAGTAAGTGTGGATTGCCAGTAATTCAAAGCAAGAAGTTTCAAGTTATGGTGGCCAACAGAGAAAATATAGATTGTACTGGACAACATCAGTGGCTCACCATCATCATTCAAGGTAAGCTTATAATGGCAGATTATTATGTTCTTCCTATTGTAGCATGCCTGTTAGCTTTGGGAGTTCAACAGCTGGAGACTCTTGGACCAATTGTGCTGGCTATAAAAATCTCACTATGACATTCAAACTTAAGGGGGCTTCTCACACATTCCAAGGATTGCAACGGACTGACGTTAAAGCTTTGATTGATAAGGAATTAATTGCTTACAAGGTACTGGTTTCCTTTTTTAGATTTTACCTTCCACTGACAACCCCAACCAAAACTGAATTCTCCTGATATAGCTAAACTTCTAGTTGAGTTTTAACAAGTGTTTGAACTGTCTTCTCATCTACCACCAAAATGGTCGCATGATCATCACAGTCCCTTACAACCAAACACAGAGTCAATAAGTGCCAGACCATATCGATACCTTTACTACCAAAAAGCTGAAATAGAAAAGTCAACAATTTGGGTTGATAAGACCTAGTAATAGCCCATTCTTGTTGCCTGTTCTACTAGTAAAAAAGGCCGGTGGTGGTTGGCAATTTTTTGTAGGCTATGAGGCCTTGAATACTATTACAATCAAAGATAAATACCTAATTCCAGTGATTGTTAAACTTCTCAATGAACTTCTTGGAGCTAAATTCTTCTCCAAACTAGATTTAAAGACTGAGTTTTATCAAATTTGTGTGCAAGAAGAAGATATTCCGAAGATGGCTTTCAGAACATATAAAGGGCATTATGAGTTTGTCATAATGCCATTTGGCCTCACCAATGTCCCGGCCTCTATCTTTGAAAGTTTATCTTGGTATTCTTTGACAATATTCTTGTCTATTCTAAGACATGGGAAGAGTACCTCTCACATCTTCGAGTTGTTTTTACCATATTGGCAACTAATCAATTATTTATCAAGGAATCAAAGTGCAAGTTTGGCGTTTTATAGGTTGACTACTTGGGTCACATTTTTTAAAACAAGGAGTGGCTATAGATTTGAGAAAAATACAAGCAGTACTAGAATGTCCAACACCGATAACTACAAAAGGGTGTTTGTAGGTTTCTTAGATTAGCGGGGTATTACCGCAAATTTATTCGTCATTTTGGAAGAATAGCCGCCCCATTAACACGAATCCTATCTAATAAGGGATTTAAATGAAATGAATTGGCTAAACTAGCCTTTAAACAGTTAAAAGAAGCACTCTCATCTCTACCAGTCCTATGCCTCCCGAATTTCTCTCAGCAATTTGTGATCGAATGTGATGCAAGTGGAACTGGAGTTAGAGCAGTCATTTCTCAAAAAGATAGACCGGTAGCTTATTTTGATGAAGCTCTGAAATGATCAACTTTATTGATGTCTACTTACGAGACGGAGATGTTGGTCATTGTTAAAGCTATCCAAAAATGGCGACCTTATTTGCTCGATAAATCATTTATTGTTCGTACCAACCAAAGGAGTCTTAAGTATTTTCTCGAGAAACGGATTACTACTCCAGCAGAAGCTCAATGGCTTTCTAAGATCCTTAGATATGATTATAAAATAATGCATAAGAGAGACTTTGAAAACCAAGTGGCCAATTCCTTATCTCGTGTGGTTGAATTTCAATTTTTATCTATTTCAATGCCTCATGAAGATTAGTGGGCAATGTTACAGGAAGAGGTGAAGCAAGATTCTTTTTATCAGAATCTCTCTTAAATACAATTTCCCAATCCATTAGTACAATAAGATGGAGTATAGTTCAAAGATGACAAGGTGTACTTGAGTCCTACTTCAACCTTAATTCAACAAATAATTGAAGGCTACAACTTATCACCTACCGGGGGACATTTTGGGTTTCATAAGACACTGCCCTGTATCAAGGTAGCTTCTTGTGGCCTAACATGTGTTAAGCAATAAAGAAGTTTTTACAACAATGCGATATCAACTGTACAAAGTTGATTGTTTGAAACTAGCTGGGTTACTTCAACCATTACCAATCCCTGCTCGTATGTGAACAGATGTGTCTATGGACTTTATCAAAGGATTACCGCCATTAAACAAACATATTGTTATAATGGTAATTGTCGATCGCTTAACAAGGTATGCTCATTTTGTACCTTTAAGGCATCCATTTACTGTAATCACTGTTGTCAAGACATTCATAGCTAATGTGGTTCGTCTCCATAGAATTCCAACCTCTATTGTCAATGATCGCGATAAGGTATTTATTAGTTCCTTTGGACAGGCATTGTTTCAATTACAATAAACTAAGCTTTGTATAAGTTCTAGTTACCACCCACAGACTGGCGGACAAACCGAGGTAGTGAATCACACCTTAGAGTAATACTTAAGATGCTTTGTAGGTAACCAGCCACAAAAGTGATTCAAATGGATTCCTTAGGCGGAGTTTAGCTATAATACATCTATCAATTCCTTTAAAAAACTGACTCCTTTTGAGGCAGTATATGGTATTATACCACCGAGTTTGCTAACTTATATTTCAGGAACTTGTCGTGTCCAAGCAGTTAATGATTACTTACAGGATCGTGATTTCATTTTATGCGAGTTACTTCATAATCTATCACTAGCTCGTAATAGAATGAAGTGTCAAGTTGATCAAAAACAACGAGATGTGTCTTTTGTATGGGGAGACTATGCTTATCATAAGCTCCAACCGTATTGGCAGAATTCTGTAGCATTTTGCACATCGATGAAGCTTGCTTCACGTTATTTTGGTCCTTATCAAATTATTCAACAGGTAGGATCAGCAGCATACAAATTAACTTTACCCCTGATTCTCAAATTCATGATGTATTTCATGTTAGCCTCTTACGAAAGCATTTGGGATCGCACGACCCTCCAATTACTATTGCCCTTCTCCTAGTTACGGATGATTCTATAATCCTTCCACAACCTGAAGTCGTGCTTGATTGTTGAGTCATCACAAGGGTAAATATGGTCTGAATTATGAAGTCTTAAGTCTTAATTAAATAAAAGGGGGCTTCAGTTGAAGATTCTACTTGGGAAAATGAGTGGCGATTACACAAGTCATACCCAGATTTTATCCTTACGGACAAGGATTCTTAAGGGGAAGGATTGTTACGTATCCCACGTTTTTTCACAACTTCTTAATAGTTAGTGGGTTATTGTTTCCTATATTCAATATAGCTTTTATGTTTTTTAAGGCTATTTAATAGCCTAAAACGTTCTTAATAGGAGACAGGCATTGAAAAAACCTCAAAACCTCTTTTAATCTTTCCTTATCTCTTCTCTTCCTCCTCTCTACCGAATTCCCTCGTATTACATTGTCTTCATGGAATCAACCTGCACTTATCGATATTAACTATAATTACGCCGTGCACTTCCGATGCTAGCTACAATTATGCCCATGATTGAGTCACGATTAGATTTCTAACACAAAGCTCATAAAGCCTCGGCCGAAATGAGTGGAAAGGTATAATTTTCATCCCCAAACTCGAAAAATGGAGAAAAACAGGGTTCTAGCAAGTAAAAGTTGAATGGACTTGTTATCTTTGCCGTTATGCAAAGCCTGAAGTGAATTCCAGTGATTAAATTCCAATTGGTAGATCTCGTGAACCAACAAACAACAACTGAAGAACTGGAAGAACCATAGATATAAGAATTTACCTAACGCTTTATTTTGTGCAAAACCAGAAAACGTAGCGTTCTACTCAAGTCAATAGGCTTAAGTTTTGTTGGTGCCTGAAAGATCAAAACCATTCTCTTTAATCTGCATACTGATTAGCAGTGTATTACTACTCATCTGAGATCAATTAGTGAATCAATGAGAACTTTGGACCTCTAACAGGAACATCAAATGACACTTCATTAACGATTAGTCTTATTTGATTGGAGGAAAAACGTCAAATGCAAAAAAAGTTAGTAGCAGATGTTATCAAACCATTACAGTTCTTGGACGTTTTCCATCACCCAACTTCTTTATGGAAACTGCCAACATTTTACACGCGTTCGCTGTTTCTAACCTTAACGTATAATTAGAGCTTGACGTCTATCCGAATTGTCATACAACGTTGTACTGCTCTTAATTATCCCCAACCAATAACCCACATTTCCACCACAAGAACCTACAGAGCATTTATCAGACTCTACTTTTTATTGTTAGACATGACAACAAAAGAATGACCACCGATGCTCTTTTACTGGTCACTTACAATGTATAAACTAACCTCGTCAGCGGGTATGAACTTAATTGCTCGCATTAGCGTTGGTGCCTCCCTGGAAAACTACATTTCCTTTTGCCTTTTTCTAGGATGTGATATTAGAAAATAAGACCAGATTATTCCCACTCGCATTTATAGACTCTATTTGCTAAGTGAATCATGAGAATAAACATCAGCAGAATCTATGGAGTCCTTCCCTTCTGTTTTTTCATGATGTCCCAAGGTTTCCCATGTTCAAGTAATATCTTTTTGTTACATGCTTGTTAGACAATATAGCTTTGTTGCACCAGTATATTGTATAATCCAAGTACAACTACAAAACATTTTAATTAGTTTCAGTGGTATATATGACAATAAATCAAATCATAGATAATACAGAATCATGCAACAATTTTAGTTTTAGTTGGTTATTGTTATTATTGGAGGATTAATTCTGAAATTTTGCCACCTACCTTATGAACACCAAGAAAATGAGCATCTATTTCTTGTATGGTATGGTGTCATCTGAAAACAAGGAAGAGTCCAAGAGATGCAAAAAGGCAAACCCCAAAGGCCACACAGAGCATGTCCAACCTCCCTTCTCTTCTCATCATCCTCTCCTTCCTTTCTCTCTTCTTCTCCACAAAATCCTCAAACCTTCTCCTTGCCCCCTCCTCTCTGATCTGTTTTCTACTCTTTCTGCTCTCCAGTGCTCTCTTCAAAATTACCAAACTGTCCTTTCCATCCAAGTACATCCCCTCCGCGTTCTCCACCTGCAAACTAACTTCCCTCACCTGCATACCTCCTCCCTTCCCCCCTCCCCCCCACGTCACCACTATCCCACAATTCACAACTTCACGTGATGTTCCTCTCTCCCCTCCCACGATAGCAGCAAATCGCGCGTGCACCTCACCGCTCAACCAATGCCTCTGCACTATCACCGGTTTGTGACTCGAGAGATTCACCGCCTGTCGCCCGAACGGGTCTATCAGAATCCAACTCAACGTCAACTCTTCGGCCAGCTCCCGGCACGAATCTTCCGTCTTCGGATGCTGCACCAGCGTCGGACACGTGTCCTTAGGCTCAAGCATGTCGATTCTAAATGGTGAGCATCGAAACCACGTTGATACCGTCTCGGTCTCAACTACCTTTGTGAAAATGAGCTTGTCGCGGTAGTGAATATCGACGACGGAAATCAGCTCCCATGGACGGCTATTATTATCAACCACTGATGTGGAGGTTTGGAGGACGTCGATCAGAGGGAATGCGTCGGAGAAAAAAGAGCGAGGACCGTCAGGGAAAGTGGAGATGACATGGCACAGACGTGGATCGTCTGTTGAGGGCCACGTGGCACGACATATGTTCGCCCACAGTTCTTTTCGGGAGGACATTGAGTTTAGCTCCCTGGAGGCGCATGCTGCGGAGGCAAGGGTGGCGCCGTCGAGACGTGTTAAGATGTGTGTCCGGATAATGTCCTGGTGGATGGTAGAGGACGACGGTGGATGTTGTTCAGACATGGATTTGGGTATGGCTTTTCCACGTTGGATGGGTTAATCCTAAGTTGTGAGAGGTGCCGAGTTTATATAGGACTTGAGTTGAGTCACTTAAGGGAGGAGAGTGGGATCTTACGAAAATGCCCTCGAAGTTCGGGGTATCACGGGAATTGTCATTTTAACGTGAATTACATAAATATCCAAAGTCAAAAACCAACCACTTAAGTAGTGACCCCATGCAGCATGCAGGTGCAGGGCCTTCTTTTGGATGGGTTATTCAGTTTAACTTCAATTTTCCGAATATACTTTTTTCATTGAAAAGAATTTTGTAGATTTGTCACGTATTTTTTATCTTTTAATAATAATGGTTTGTTTTGGGCCGGGTCTCTCACCGGCTAGGTATTATCCCCTTTTGGTCTTAGGGTGATATGTCCCTCTGTGGGGAGTCGAACCCAGGACCTCAGGGTTTTGTTGCATTGAGACGCATGCCTCTTACCACTGAGCTACGTGGGAAGTCGAACCCAGGACCTCAGGGTTTTGTTGCGTTGAGACGCACGCCTCTTATCACTGAGCTACGTAGCTCAACGCTAAGTGGTAAGACGCACGCCTCCTGGGTTCGACTCCCCACGTAG
>JANVCL010000004.1:23912843-23942839 GCA_026546855.1 Erythroxylum incrassatum | reverse complement strand
CCAACATTAAATGAGCCTACAGAGTCGCACACACAGAGAGTGATGTGATCTGAGCTTATTCTTTTGGGCCTAATTTATTAGGCATTGAATAATTATATGTGGATATATTTATTGGGCTAGATTGAATTAAGTTAACGGTCTTTTATTATACGAGATATAATATGGGTCGAAACTTATTGGGCTTTAATAATTCCTAATAGGAATAGGGATTAGGTTTTCTCTATAAATAGAGAAACTTATGTCTCATTAGATGAGAGACGAAAACCCTAGCCACCAAAAATATAGTTGGTCGTTCTTCTTCCGAGAGAAAAATCGTGCGGCATTTAAAAGGGTTTTAGAACGTGCTAGCACATATTAGCCGCTACTCGGATCGTTCATCCTTGTGTGGATGCCAGTAGAGGACATTCGCGCATTATAGTGTCTACAAATCTGAAAAGAAACAAATACAAATTCGTGTCAAGAGATACTTTCGTACATGTTATACTTTTCGATTATACTTCTTGTTGTGTAGTATGGTCCATTACACTGCGTATTGTGAATACCCGAGCCATAGGCGATCCAACATAAGACTCACATTCATTTTCATATTGTTGTGATTGTGTGCTTTTACAATATCCCGAATTACCAGGCTCAGCCAGTCAGCCTGTGACTCATTGATGACAGTGAGCCATAGGCTCGAACCACATATGCGGGAGCTTAAAGCTCTTATCAGTAACAATATCATTAGCAACATCAGTCACAACTCCTTTATATTTTATACATTGGAATGAAGTGCATGCCACAATTCAGTCATCAAATTCAATCACTTTCATTTGCATGTAATATAACAGTATATTAGTCACAGTATCAATTACAATAATAGTCACAGTAACAGTGGTCATCGGACTAGGTTCGGCATTCAACCTTTCAGTTGAGAATCATAGAATCATTTAGGCAGACACATTCACATTCAATCAGCACTTCCAATATCATTCTCATGCATCAAAACGCCTCAGACAAATATTATCCGGAATCCAATACACAATCAACACCATTTAGTATAGTTCAAGAAGATCAAAATACAGTTCAATAATGTACAAAACAATAAGGTGAGACCATCTTATGTTACTCACAATATGCTGCAAACAGTTATTGCCTTGAAGTTCCGGTAATGTCTAGGTGCTGTCGCTCAATACGTTCCTCTATATATACAATACATACATATATCTCAATATTGTAGAATTTTGTATTCATTAATGCACATTCATATATAATAAATATGTACAATGCATGTTCATCACAATAATTATTCGGATATCCACATTCCATTGATTAACTCAGATTTGTTTAAAGGTACACTTTCAGGTCCATTTTGCATAATAAATTTCATCAGGAAAGTGAAGGAATTTGGTAACAATTCTTTCTAACAAATTATTCCCCTATGTCTTAAGTCTCTATTGCTACCAATATCATTCAATTTGGTTCATTATTTAATGAGTTATGTTCAAAATACCACAAATTGTGTACACGTGAAATTTTGGCTAATGCATGATCATACATTGACGTTGTACACCTCATATCTCTCAATTCTAGTATCCAAAAATTAAAAACTTTATACCAATTTAAAACTAAGAGAATAAGCTACAACGTTTGTGAAGACAACTCAGTCTAATTTGGACTACATCAATACAGTTTATTCAATAACCATAGGACATGATTTCTGTCCCTGGTAGTGCTACTGCCTAAGCCAAGACTTGCTTTCAAGCTAAACTTCACGATCCTTAAGGACAAAATTCAAATTTAATTTCTTCTTAACATTTTTAGCCAAATGTCTCTAGTTCAATTTAAATTAAGAATCATTTCATTTGGAAATATATAGATCAAAATATAGCCAAAATACCGAAACAAGTTCAATAAAAACATTCTAGTTATCAAATTCCAGTAAACCTCAGCATTTTCATCCTAGCACCCCCATTTGGGATAATTTTACATGATCATTATGATAAAGAAAATTGTGTATTTCAGTAACACTTTCTTCTAAACAATTATTCCACTACGTTTCCAGTTTCTAATAACACCAACATCATACAATTTGATTTAGTATACTGAAAGTTATACCCAAAATAGTTCAGACTATTTTTCAACTGTACTAGAACTCCTAAGTCTACTTCCAGCAAGATTTTGAAATGCTAAGAGATCAAATTAACATTTGACTTC
The DNA here is from genome assembly GCA_026546855.1 of Erythroxylum incrassatum. Classification (NCBI taxonomy): domain Eukaryota; kingdom Viridiplantae; phylum Streptophyta; class Magnoliopsida; order Malpighiales; family Erythroxylaceae; genus Erythroxylum; species Erythroxylum incrassatum. The sequence continues at coordinate 23,940,643 of JANVCL010000004.1, read as the reverse complement.
TTCAGGAAAGTTATAGACATATGTCTTTAGTTTTAGAAATCCATAGATCAAGTTATAATCAGAATACCGAAACAGGTTCAGTGAAAGTTTTCCAATTCATAATATTCCAGCACACTTCCTCATCAACATCTTATACAATCTTTCCTAATTTAATCATCATAATCGCATGCCTTAAAGATCAGATTTATACTTACTTGTTAAGCTTACATTCTACTTCAAAACCTCAAGCTAATCCAGCTCTCCAAGCTTGCAAGATTGTCACAAAGTAAAGGGAAAAACAAGTTGATTTTCGGCTAGGACAAATAACAACAAAAATATGGTTCTTTGACTATCTTGTAAAGGTTAAAAATATGAAGTTGATGTAGTCATTTGGCAAGGTTGAAACCAAATGACAAAGATGTGTGTTAGCAGCAACTTTCAGTGGGGAAAGGAGAAGAAGATGGTGGATTTTTCCAGCAGCAACTTAGTTGAATTAAACTAGGTGCAAGGTGTCTCCAAATTGTATTCACATGTGTCATTTGGCATGTAAGCCATTTATCTCCTTTTTAAGCTGCCACAAGTCTCCTAATTTGTCATTCACTCATGCTGCCATTTGTCAACTAAGTAAGCAGTCCATGTCTCATAAAATAATTGGTCCATATTGCCAAAATATCCCAAATTTTCAAAAATTTTCTAAATTTCACCAAAAAATCTGAAATAATACTAATAGTCTCCAAATAAATTTTCAGCTCAAAAATTTCACAATTCACATTTTAATTTTATTTTTAACAATTAATTATACCCAAAAATGTCAATAAATGCATATACAAATAATTGTAATTCCAAAATCAGTAGTGTCGTGTATGTACATGTCACATTATGCATAAGCATGAATTATACTTCCTAATTTCTCATTAATCTCTAATAATCACCATTTTAACCCTAATTCAAGTGAGAGGATATTACAACTTTAATATTAATAAGATCAAAATATAATAAATTTAAATTGACTACTATTCTTAATCATTAATATTTATTAATAATAAAACAATAATACATGTAAATATTGAAATATGGTAAGCAATATAATATAATGATATATGGTAAGTAGTATAAGATTTTAATTAGAAGTTTAACAATTCTTACACAAACATGTTAAATAAATAAAGTTTGACACTTATTCCATCGAAAAGGGAAAGAAATAATTATTTTTTTGGATTCCAAGTAACATGAGACTTGATAGAAAAGGTAAAGGAGTTTCCTATGTCTAAATTCCTAAAAAGGGTCTTTGCATGTTCGAAGGCATCAATAGAAAAAGTCAAAGATCTTCCGTCAGGTGTTGGGTTATTGACATCCTCTTCTAACAACTTCTTGATTTTAACTAAACTAGTAAAAGGTACAGTGAAAAAATCTCCAAATGCAGTATGGATCATTAAATTAAATTAACCACCTGTACGATGCGTTTCACCTAAGAAAAAATTAGTATAGAACTTAAATAGCTAATTAAGTCAAATGTTATAATGAACCTAAATTCAAACACATTTATACCTGATTGAACAGACATAATAATTGGAATGGACAATTGTTCCAAAATAACCAATTTCCCTAATCTTGCACCGACCATCAGTATATTGCCAATGCCTCCATTTTCATCTATGTTCTCCTGAAAATTGGAGGAAGGTTTACACATCATATAGTATATACAATCAAGTGTTCATCTGATAGCTTCTTAATAGGAAAAAAGATACAGATAATTAAGGAAGAGAGGTAATTCAAATGATACTAAGAACCTTTAAGAAGAAGATCGGTCATTGAAGGCAAGCGTGTTTAGACTTTGATGAGGAGATTAGTTGTTCATAGATTTGTTCTTCTCTAGAGGGAATTTTTCCACATTCCTCCCAGAGGAACCCATTTCTACCATTTGAAACTAATTACTACGTCGACATTCTGTGATGAAAGGATGAGTTAATAGTTTTATTCTGAAAAGTCAGTTTAGCATAAATTTCTTTAAATTTAATTAAATTATGTTGGTAATCAAATGTAATAATTCTTAGGGATGGAATGAACTGATCCAAAATTGAATAGCTAAATGTTTGAAACAAACAAAGTACATAAACATCCATTCCAGAAGTTAAACAATCTCATAGACCTTTCATCAAAAAGCTAGTAGGCTTTCCTCAAAGAAGCATTGATGTTGGAAAAAAATGTCAACCCATATACATCCAACACAAAAAATCTTCCAAACACAAACAAAAACAAAAACCTATACAGTATAAAAAGAAAACAAAACCCACATAATCTCTAAAATATTGCAGGAAAACAGAGCACAACAGAAGGAGGGTTCTTGAAACAGAAAAGAAAAACAGTACCAGCATAGGACACGATGCTCGTTCAATGGTGACAACCACAACATAGGACACAACGACTACGTAAGAGATGACTCTTCTTCGAAATCACAATGGCTAACATAAAAACAAAGAGAGCTTCATTTTCGTCTTTATAATAACCTTATATAAAATGATGTCGTTTATTGTTAATCAAATCGACATCGTTTTCGATTAATTAGGAAGAAATACGTTATTTGTTTACGATTTAAATAATCGTCAACAAATGGTTAATCATCAACAAATGGTGGCCCATTACCATTTAGCTTGACCTTTGACAACATAATTATATAGAATATATAATTTTTTATAACAATACCAAATTTATATATAATAAATATAAAATTGTGATTAAATAGACTAATATATTACCTAAGTAAGATATGAGAAAATTTATATTATATATATATATTCATTCATAAATCATTATACTAGTTACAATTATTATCTATACATTAATATAACATTATATTAATTACTATATATAATAATAATTGCAATATATTGCAATTTAAGTAAAAAATAATTGAAATATAGTAAAAAGCATAAATCAATATTAAATATTAATATCATATTCTTTAAAATCAAATTTAATATTATTCACATTGATTGTAAGCCTAAAAATAAATTTAGTTAATAACAATGTCATTTCTTCCAATTTATAAAACTAAAAACACAAAATTAATTAATTTATACTTTTTTATTAATCTTTTTTTAAATATATGATTTAAAACAAGTTTTTGTTGTCACAAAACTTTATTTATTATATATCAAATTATATACTATTTTATCTAAATGATATATTAAATTTTTTTACTATATTTAAAAAATTATCATAAATAAGAAAAGAATTGGCGATGATTTCACAAAGTCTTAGTCAAATAATCATCAATATCGCGATGATTACACCAGATCGCCGTGAAAAGGCATCAAAGTTGAACAATGTCATTGTGGGGCTTCGACTTCAATATTTTAAAATCAAACAAAACGATGTAGGTTGTTTTAGGAAGAAATCACGTCGTTGGGGGGCCTCGGGTTAAACGTTTGTCATAAAAGGAAAACGACCATGTGCTGTAACAATGCCACATACCATAGTGTTTGTTTGAATTCAAACTTAGTTTATGAACTTAATAACGATTAATCACTATGTTATGTAGAACGATTATTGCATTTAGTAATTCAGTTATTTACTTTTAATTGTATAGCTACATGAATAAAAGTTAGATGTCTCATCGAAAATGGTCCATTGAATACTTAGAAGGAGTTAAGAGTTTCATGCAATTTGTAAAAGATTAAATAGGTGTTAAATGTTGTATTCGTTGTCCATGCATAGATTGCTTAAATGTCAACATTCACAGTCAAGATGAGGTATATAATTACTTGCTAATCTGAGACATAGATAAATTCTATACTCTATGGTTTTATCATGACAAATGTTTGTAAGTAAGTTGTAGTAGAAGTGTTGATACAGGTGTTGAAGATAGTAATAATAATGATGTAGAAGATTGTGATATTAATGACGATGGTGATGATGGGATTTGTGAGATGTTAGAGGATTATGAGAATTATATGAAGACTATGAATGAAATTGGTATGCCTAACATAAACGGTAGTATTACCAAAGATAATTTGGGAAGTTATTGAAAGTTGCATAAGAAGAATTATATCTAGGATGCTTGAAATTCTCATAGTTATCTTTTGTTATGAAGTTGTAGCATTTGAAGGTCTATAATAAATAGAGTAACAAGTTTTTTTGACATATTAATTGACTTGCTTAATGATGCATTACTTATTGGATATAAATTGCCCAAACCTTACTATGAAGCAAAGAAATTGTTAAGGGAAATAGGATTAGGATGTCTATCAATACATGCTTGTAAGTATGATTGTGCTATATTTTGGAATGATAGTAAAGATCTTGAATTATGCCCCATTTATGTGACATCAAGGTGGCGAGTGGCAAGTGAGAAAAGATACCGCATAAAATCTTGAAATTCTTCCTTATAAAACTACGACTACAAATACTTTTTATGTCAACAATAATATTCATAATATGAGATGACATAAAGAGAAACAAATTGATGATAACATTATGTGTCATCTAGCAGACTCAATGGCATGGAAAGACCTTGATTAAAAGTTTCCATGGTTTATAAAGGATTGTTGTAATATTAGACTCGGTTTAGCCTCAGATGGATTTAATCCATTTGGTAATACGAGTACTTCTTACAACATATGGCCGGTAATTCTAGTCTCATACAATTTACCTTCGTGAAAGTTTATGAAGGAGCTTTTTATGTTATTGTCTTTACTTATTTTAGGACCAACTACTCATGGTAAGAATATCGACGTATATTTCTGAAAGAAAAATAAAAATGTAATTCGAAACAAACATATTGATATAAATTATTTAGTTGTCATAGAGATAATATTTAAAAAAAGACAATTATCGTCAAATATATCAATTTAGAGCTCATGGTAGCTAAACTTGTGACTCAAGATTTACCGACCTATTCATAAAAGGATTATCTGCAGAACATGAAATTTTCTAGTTGATTTTGATTTCAAATTTAGGCTTATCACTTCGTTACAATAGAGATGATAAAATTTGTGTATATACAATTCATTATTTCATCTTATTTGGTAAATCCATAATGGAATAAAATATATTTTTGATTTATAAAATCAAAGTTCTCAATTTGTATTTCTTTGATATTGTAATGTATGAAAAGAAGTATTCATACCTTCAAAATATAACTCTCAAGATTCATATTAATAAAAATTTAAATTGAGAACTTTCCAATACCATAGTTATTATATGATAAAAGTGTTTATGAGCTAATGGGAGAATGTAGAATAAAATTTATCTTTTAAGTATGGCCTATACAGACAATTAAAGATTAAAGTGATTAAGGATAATATAACTTATTAAATGATTTAATTTAATTTAATTTAATCAAATCACATGAGAAAATAAAAGCAAATAGTTATGAGTCATTAATCTAACTTCTATGAATATACGTGTACATCATCCTAACATAAATTAGAAGACTATCCCAAATAAAAATGCATATTTTTAAAAAAACTTTAAAATCTAAAAGTACCCCTATTTTTAATATTTTATTGTAGTTAATATAATTGAAGATACATGAACAACATAGAACATGACCAAACCATCGTCCTGCACAACATAGAACATCAACCAGAGGAACAAGTCATAGGATTATAGAATATAATATAAAAATTATATCCATACTATTGTGTGGTCTTAGCGGGGATTGAACGCAGCGATGATTATTATTGCACCTTTTTGTTTTTTTGTTGCAGCAGAGAAAAAGAAACTATAGATTAACGACTAAACATAATCCCAAGCGTAACAGTGCGCAAATGGTGACCGAGGCCATGAGGGGGGTAAGCTAGACACTCCCTACAGTTGCTCCTGCCGAGCCCAAGCAAGGCAAAAAATTTACACACTGATTTTCTTCTTGAAAAACATGATTGAGATGATAGTAGGTAATCTTGGCTAGATGAGAGGTGATATCTGAGATGAGATTAGCCAGAGGATGAAAACCAGCATGTCGGAAGGAAGGGAGAGACACCGAAGCACTTCCAGGGAATCAGACTTGACTAGAAGACCTGTCCAAAGGTAAGCGCTGGCAAAGGCAAGTCCATAACTGATGGCCTGAGTTCCGCGACCAATTGCACATGAAAATGTGAGAGGTATATGTTGTTTCACTTTTGCAGTTTTAAAGTTATTTTAATTTATTTTATCAATATATTTATATAGATTTTATATAAATGTACAAAGAAGTTAAATTAAAACAGTGTCCAAATAGTAAAAATGAAATAAATGATCTAATCTCCTGAAAGTGAAAATGGGCCTCAATACAGAGTCAACAGAACATTTATCAATTTTCATCAACTGAGTGTGACAAAATGGTAGACGTTCACTACTATAATAATACCATCGCTAGTGAAGAAGTCAACAGCTTTCACCTACTCTTGGACTTTGTTGTTTTCAACCCACTCACACGTTCAGACATTCAACAACCTGGTTAACCCTAAGGTTGTAACTATGGTTAATATTTATTTATCTATATATGTTAATTATTAAATAAAATTTTAGTTGATATATATATATATATATATTGAAGATATTCTAAATTTAATTATATTTAATTGATTTTTATTTAATTTAATAAAAAGTAAATAATATTAAATTGTTCATAATTTTAATTAATTAAATATAATATTAAAATAAATTATTTGTAATTCTTATTAATGATTAATATATTAAATATTAAATGATATATATTCATTTGTTAGTAAATCAAAATATAAAAAAAGAAACAAAAAATAAAAATTATTTTTATGCTTTTCATAAATTTTAAAAATTGGGTGAAACTAAAAAAGAAAACATAAATTAAAAACTTAAACAAAATTTTTTTTACTAAATTTGAAAATAAAAAACTAAAAATAAATAGAAACAAACAGGTGTTATACTTTATTTTTTAATGTTACTAATGATGTGTTATGCGGGGACGGAAGTTTTAATTAGTGAAGGAAAAGAAATATATTATTAATTAAAATCATTTTATAATGTATTAATAATAAAAATTGTTAATTTAAGGTTAATATAATCATGAAAAAATTATAGTATCAAGTGACTGATAGAATTAAAAGTTAAAATTATATTAATATAGTTTAAATGAGTCAAGTTTTAAACTTATGTTCAATGTTTTCGTATAAATATATTTTTATAATAATACTTGATTAAATTTTTATTTATTATTGCATAAGAAATGAGTTATAATATTGAAATAAATTTAAATAAAAGCATAAAGAAGTTTTTATTGTTATTAATTATACTTAGTAGTTAGAATGTTAATTTTAACCTGGCTCACCTCTATTTTACTTAGGGTTGACTGGGACACAATTGAGCTTGTATTAACCCGATCGACCTCTAGCCTGTAGCCCTACTAGAACGTTAAAATCGACATTATTTTATCAAAAAAGATATCTATTTTAATTTTTATTTTAAAATATAAGATTGAATCAGGCCAATATGGCCGGCGAGTACTGTCCTATCTAACCACTGGTCACCTAATTCGTTTCTGACCCGATCCGACCTATTGACATCCTAATTGCTTGCTGACGTGAATATTACCTATTAAAATAAAAAACTGGACCATAGTTAACTAGGCCCAGTGGTTGGAATTGAAGTCCAACTGGCAAATCATCATCTCACCTAGCTCCTATTTCTACAAAAGGAATAGCGTTATAAGCTATGTGATTTCACGTTCGCCACGTATATAGGATAAAGTCACCAACCTGCCACGTCAGCATCATTTTCCCAAACCCAAACCCATCCACAAACACTCGACCCCAGAGCCAGAGGTCCACAACTACAACATAACTTGCCCCTTTCCCTTCCCTTTCATTTTGATTTACTCCATTTTCTCGGAAGCCAAACTCATTATTTTCCCACCCTCTTTCTCTACATATTCTTTTTCTTTTTCCTTTCTCAATTCTCACCTGTAGATGGCAGTTAAGTTGCAGTATCATAGCTTTGCTGTCTACAGGTCCTATATTCTCTACTTTATTATTTTATCTCCTTCTCTCTTATTTGTGATTTACTCTTTGGCTCTGTGGCTGTTAGGTTTTGTTTGTGACTGTTTGGATGGTGTAAATCTGAAAAATTTTGAATATCCTTAACGTTGAGATGGATATTGTGCTACTGTGATTACAAAATGCCTAAAAGGAGTAAACGCATAATATTTTTACGATTAATTATGGTTTAGCTATTGTGTTGATTTTGCTTTTTGGGTATTTTTACATTTATGCGATTGCGTTAATGATATTATGCTGTGATTGCTAAAATTACGTCTGTATGTAAGTTAATAAATCAAGTATCTGCTTTTTACGTCGTGAATGTTTAGGTTCCCTCCTCTCAAAATGGAATGCTTACCCTGATTGCTTCTACATTGAAATGTCTATGAGTGTGCTGCTTGGAATTATTTGATTATTGTCAGATACAACATGACAGTTTTTCCTGCTAGTATGTCATGAAAAACCTGCGAATTGGAAGTTCGTAGGCATAGTTGAAGGACTTACTGTATGCAATTGAATATCATTGGCCTGAATTGCTTGGTTTGATTATATAACCCAACAATATTTGGTCCGTGGTTACCGTTGAAAGTGTTGCTCAATGTGGATAGAGCTTATCCTCTACGTTTTTGTTTGCAGAACTTCAAATCCATGCCTTTCCCGAGATTCTATTGCATTTCGTGTTTGCCACAGAAGGACAGACCACTTGAATTATATTTTCGGCAACTGGGATAATCAAAGGAAAAGATGTCTTGCGATGCTTGCTTTGTTGGGTAAAAGTAATCCTGGCCTTACTTTTTGTCCGTTGGATCACAATAAACTGAACTCTGTCTGTCGGAAAGCAAGAAGGGTCATCCACATCCGTACCCTTGCATCTACTGATGATGGGGTAACTGTCAATGGAAGCCCTCCAGCAAGTACCATCAATGACAATGACGTGCAGGAAATGAGAGTCAAACTCAATCATTCACTACAAGACGAAGAATATGGTGGCAGACTTGTTCAATCTGTACATGACGCAGCCAGACTTTTAGAGCTAGCAATTAAACAGCAAGGTTTGCTGTTAAAATTATCTTGGTTTTCAACAGCTTGGCTTGGTGTGGACAGGATCGCGTGGATCAAAGCACTTTCTTATCAGGTTAGTGCTTAAGATTAATTTTGACAAAGCATGCACTTCAAACCTGCCATCTTTGATCTATTGATGTTGCGTGTGACCAGTCTACAAAATGGAGAAATAATTCTGCGTTTCATATTGTGCAATATCTCTCTGTAGTTAAAAATTTGTTTCCAAGATTTCATGCATTTTTCATAATAGTTTCTAAAATTTCTCTTCTTGTTTTAAATTTATTGGTGTAGTTCAGATTAATGTGATTTATCTGACTCTTTGATTTTCACCTTCAATATTTAGATTTATGCAAGAACTTCCAAGAATTCTTATTTGTTATTCTTTATTCCACTTTCCTCTTCCTTCTGTTACAAGAAATTCAAATTAGGCCATTTGATGATTCCCCATCTCTCAGGCTTCTGTCTACTGCTTATTGCAAGCAGCATGTGAGGTTTCTTCCAGAGGAGATGGTAGAGACAGGGACATAAACATCTTCGTACATAAGAGGTATTCATTTGTATCTATATCAGATACACAGCTTAAGAGGCTGATTCACATTACTTAGAATTTTGTTTACATCTTTCTCTATCATTCTATTGAATATCTCACATCAACTATTGCCCATGCCATCAGCCCTTGTGCAATGTCCAAGGATTCATTTTGAAAGTATTTATAAAATGAAATAAGGGAAATCAAGTTGGGATTTTAATTATCTGGGCCACGAGATTTTTCATCTGCTGTTTAAAAACTTTTTTAAGGATTGGTACAATTGAACCTTGCCCACTGCTCTTCCAAAACATATCTCTTGTTTCTCTCTCTCTCACTAATTTAGCTTTCATATAATATACAGCACCAGAACATGTATCTGAACTTAGCTAAGGCTTCATGTTAAACTCATGGATGAAAGCATCATTTTGGTTCTATGTTAGGATAAAGTAGTATTACTTTAGGATTCTCACAAATCTAGTTTTGTGGTTCTCAAACAGTCCTAAACTTCAGCATTTTTGCGCACAAGTTCCACTCTATCATTGAATTAACATCCCATCTAGGTTGCCATGGGAGATTGCTGTTGTCTGGATTTTATTACTACATTCTTATCAACATTTAAGGATGATTTATGCACCAGATGATTTGCTTGCTTTATTTCTATATGTGTTAGTTTTTGTTTGATGCAGTTTACTTCGGCTTTCTGCCCCTCTTGAGAGTTTAATCAGGGAAAAACTGTCTGCTAAACAACCCAAAGCGTGTGACTGGTTTTGGAATGAGCAATTACCAGCTGTAGTAGCATCATTTTTGAACTATTTTGAAGGGGATACACGTTTCAACACTGTTACAACTATGTATGATTCTGCCTTCCTGCTATTTCATCCTTATATTTTCTCTTGATCGTTGTATTTTTTTGATATCCAAGTGAAAATTTGGTTGTGATCATTTCTAGGTCAGGAAAAGGTGTTTTGTTGGAGTCGGGGAGTGGAAGTGATATCTCACTTCTTTTACTTGCCTTGACTTGCATTGCAGCAATCACAAAACTGGGCCCCACAAAAGTTTCTTGCCCACCATTCTTTTCCATGATTTCAGATATAACTGGTAGATTGATGGAAATGCTAGTTGATTTTATTCCCATATCCCAAGCTTATAGCTCTATGAAAGATATTGGTCTACAGAGAGAATTTCTTGTCCATTTTGGTCCTCGAGCTGCAGTTTGCAGAACCAAAGATGATCATGGTTCAGAAGAAGTTGTGTTCTGGGTTAATCTTGTGCAGAAACAGCTGCAGCGAGCTATAGATAGGGAGAGAATATGGTCGAGGCTAACAACATCTGAAAGTATTGAGGTTGGTATTGAGTGTGTCTTAATGAGCAATTTCAAACGCTAATATTGTGAAGGCTGGCTGTCTGAATTCATGATTGAGAGTGAATGAGAAAACCCTGTGGTTGTAGTGATCCATTCTTTTATAATGTGTGAGAATCAGGTGCCAAGCATCAACCTCATGCGCCCATTTTTCAAAAATACCCTGCATCATGGAAGTCGCATTAAGTGGCCAGTATAGTTGATAATACTTGCGAGTCCTGGTTGTTAATTTCTTTGGAATGTCAGAGTAAGACTGAGATGTTTCATCAGTCTTGTTTAATGGTTGAATGACAAGCATATGATTATGAGAATCAACCTTCCCATATTCGTGTGGTAATAGTCCTTCAGTAGCTTTCTGTTGGTAGTCTTTCCAAGAGAATAAGTAGAATAACTTATGAATGGAAAGAATCATCTTACCTTCGGAATCACTTTCTGGTGCACATGGAAAATTCATACAAGATCAGTATAGGTGGAGTTAGAATTTGGAATTCAGTCGATGTTAAATCTTGAGTCAAAACATTTTTGGAATAGCAAGAAGTACTGATCTTTAGGCCACAAGTTAAGCTGCATTGCCTTGCTCAAATAACATCCTAGCTTTATCTTTTACCTGAATGTCAACTAAAAACATGAGTCTCATTTGGCCTGTAAGAATGAGTTGGTACCATCAGGTAAATGTGCTTTTGTTATACAGATTCTGATGCTGCAACATGTGGAAGTTATCTTTCTAACATCTGAAGAAAGTAACCAATAGACAATTAAAGTTGCACTTATGTGGTAGTTATGTTAAAGTAATTGCTAATTTAATGCAGGTTTTAGAGAAGGATTTGGCTATATTTGGATTCTTTATTGCTTTAGGAAGGAATACACAATCATTTTTATCTGCTAATGGGTTTGACGTGTTAGATGATCCCACCAAAGGCTTCATAAGGTAGCTTTTGACGCATGTATAACTGTCAATTCAATTAAAAATATTGCACTATTTTCCTTTGGTTGTGTTTGTATTACTGATTGCTTAACTGCAGGTACCTTATTGGGGGCAGTGTATTATACTATCCTCAGCTTTCATCAATTAGTTCTTATCAACTGTATGTGGAGGTCAGCTTGTTGAACTACTACTATACATATATATGAATCTTTGAGTAACTGTTGGTGATTCCAATATGCATTTCGGTTCCATAGGTCGTCTGTGAAGAACTGGACTGGCTTCCTTTCTATCCAGGCAACCCCGGCTCGCCCTTACAATCTCACGGTGGCACAAACAAGAATGACGGTCCTGCAAATGCTGAAGCTATCCCTAAAGTATTAGATGTATGCTCTCACTGGATACAGAGCTTTATTAAATACAGTAAATGGCTGGAGAACCCTTCAAATGTTAAGGCCGCAAGATTTCTCTCCAAAGGGTAAGTGAATTGGACTTCCATTAACATGTAAAGTTACTAAACCTTCAATTCTTACAGGTTATGCATTTTCGTTATTTAGGCATAAGAAATTGACCGAGTGTATGGAAGAACATGGGATGCCACAGTAAGTTATTCTGGCATAAACTTTAGAAAATGAAAGATTGCCACAATGGTGATTCGAAATAAAAGTTAATGGAACAATACAGGATATTGGAAGAAAGCAATGGCAACAATTTTGTTGGATCAGAAATTGACTCATCATCAGTGGATAAGGAAATGGATTCCTTTGACAAGGTTTTCATCAACCTTTTGAATTTAACTCCATTACAATGTTTGTCAGTATTTACTATTCATATTTGGAGCTTGAAAAGCACAACTTTTTATGTCATGTTAGGGATTAAAAAGTGACATCTCCTTCTTGAATGCTTTAATTCTTGTTTATGTGTTTCAGCTAGATTGTATTCCTTTCCCATATATTGTTCTCCATAAATTGCTGGTTGGTGCGAATGACCCAAATAATTCAAATCAGTTGCATTTATGATCTTGGAATTGATATGCAATTGGAATGAATGCTATTTCTCTTGAACTATATTCATGTACAAATATAGCTTTTTGAAAGGGGAGATTAACCAAATATGACAATTTTCTTCATAGGATTAGTAAAAGGGTGACATTATTTACAACCTTTAATAATTCTGTTTGTAAAAGGCACCTTTACTTTCTAATCTATTTCCTCTTGACATTTTGGTCTTTTTCATATGTTTAGCAATTTTTACAGTTTTTTAGAATCTCCATATCCAAGAGTGTGCTATGTTTTACTTCTTCTCAATTTGGTCATATCGATCTGATTCTATGTTGCTTCCCTTAGGCATTGGAAAGTGTTGAGGAAGCCGTGATAAGACTGGAAAATTTGCTGCAAGAGTTGCATATGTCCAGCTCTAAATCTGGAAAAGAGCAACTAAAAGCTGCTTGCTCCGATCTTGAGAAAATAAGGAAACTTAAGAAAGAGGCAGTATTTCTGGAGGCATCTTTCAGGGCAAAAGCAGATTCCCTTCAGCAAGTATTCTTTCAACATTATTGTAGTAGTTGATAGATCTTGTATGAAGCTGTATATGCTAACTGCATTCTTTGTCTCAAATTGAGCTGACTTGCAAAAATTAAAGAGTGTTTTACTGCGTGCAATCTTTTCCTTCCTGCACGGGTTCTCACTTGATGAAAAGGGAAAAAAGGAAGAACCTATATAACTTCTTTTTCACTTTTCTGCTTGTTTTAAAGTCATGTTGGTTTTTCTAGTAAGTTGCTATAATTTGATTGTTATTATGTGTGTCTGAGTTGCCTGAATATGAGAGTTTGGACGTTGGAATTTTCTTGCGTATTATACTGATAGTTTATAATTGTTCTGATAATTTAGGCAGAAGATGATAATGCTTCACTTTCTGTTAGTGAGCGAAAACAGCAATTAAAAGGAAAGAGGAGAAAAAAGAATGATTTACAGTTAGATGGTGGCACCAGGTATGCAAGTTTGTATGCTGTTCTTATAGTTTTAAATTCTCACCTAAAACTTTGCTTTCTTTCATCCTGAATATCTGCCTCTTTCTCACACTGACAGCAAATTGCAAGGAGTGTGGAACTTCTTTGTGCGCTCACCAACAAAGAAACATGGTTCCAGCTTGCCAGTTGCTGATGTACTCCTCTCTACAAATAGTCTAGATGGATTATTTATTCTTATTTTTATATATAATTTTGTTATTATCTTGAGTTCCAACATCATCTGCTAGTCTCAGTTTGGGATTTATTGTAGACATGCTAAAGAAAACTAGGAGCAATGACATCTTTCTTCAAGGAAAAGAACCACAAAGATTCTTTATCAAAATCCACAAATTCAACTGTTGTTTCTGCTTCATTTTACATTTTGATTCACTTGAAGAGAAAACACTGAAACAGAAATAAGTTTCCATATGGAGAGGTTTATGTTCTCATCTTTCCTTATTACCTACGTTCCTTTTCTTCTTTAGAGATTGTACAACATCTCGTATGATAGGCTTTCATGGCTGCCCAATCATTATTTTCTTTTGGTCAAAATGCCTTATTGCTCAGGTTTTCTGTATATCCTTTTTTCATAAACTCTAGTTATTAGTCGATGTTACTTAAAAAAATCCGCTAGTACTGTATTAAAATAAAATATATAAACCCAAACTTGTGTACTACATGAAAACAATGTAAGACGTCCACATCATGATGTAGAGCATACCTTCTGATGTTATTTCATAATTGTTAACAATCACAATCTTAAGTCCACATCATGATGTAGAGCATACCTTCTGATGTTGGTCCATAATTGTTAACAATCACAATCTTATATCAAAACCTTGTATAAGAAGTTATAATCTTTGGGAAGAGTTGTAATTAGAGTTTAATTGAAACTTAGCATGTTTTGATGATTGATGAAAGATACTGAAGAACTAATCAGGTGAATTAAGATGCATTCCGATTTATGAGCCTTGTTCTTTACTCTGCTATGTGTGGATATTTACTTTTTTACGTTATTTGTCAGCTGATTTATCACAATTGGGAAGTAAGTATTTTTAAATGTTACATAGAATTTGTTTGATGGATGCAGGGAGATGAAGCTACTTCTGCTATTGAGGACTTGGAGTCGAATGAAATTCTTCGTTTTGAAGTTCTGAGGAATGAGCTTATGGAGCTAGAAAAACGAGTGCAAAAAAGTACCAATCAATCTGAAAATGAAGAGGTGTATCTCATGCTTTGAAAGATCTTCCTCATGAATGTTCTAAAAGTTTCATGTTATCTTTTAGAATTTTTACTTCGTGTTTTGATCAACATGGAATAACAAATATCCTGACATGGAGTGCGAAGGTTTAAAACCAATTCCCTACTAATTTATGCTCATGGTGATCTCTGTCATAGCAAGCATTAGCATCGGACTGTTTATGAAGTTTTTGCTTTCTTCTTGTAGTCTTATTTTAAATAGTTTGAGTTTTTTTAATTGGTTTTTGTTTTTCCATGATCACTTTTCATTTACGCTCAGGTTTCCTTCTGCTCTATGTTTCTAATAAGCTAATTCTAAATCTTTCAGGAATATAAGTTTAGAGATGACAGCGCTAATTACCTTGAAGATGCCAGAAGAACTCAATTGATTAAGGTTCAGAAGAAAGAAAATTTCATTGGAAAGTCGTTGGATAAGCTCAAGGAAACTAGCACGGTATGGTTAGTGCATTCTATTTGTTAGTAAATAATCATTTGGGAGAGCTTAGTAAATAATCATTTGGGAGAGCTTATATTATTGGATCACCCTTAAAAGTTCAAGGTCTATCCTTTATATACCAGTTCCATTATTGGTATCTATAATCTTATTAGCTGGGCTAATTATATTTTTGTTCTGCATACTTCCTCGGCATTATACTTTGAGGTGCTAGAAATTTGCTGAGATGCACTAAAGGTAACTGAGTTCAGTGATTGTCTTTGTTGGAAGTGGAAAAGCCAACTCTGGATCCCTCCTGGATACTCCATCCATCACCTTTCCATCTCCCACTCCTTGTTAAGCTCTTTATTAAGAAATCATTCAGTAAAGTGTTTAAATTGCCTATGTCCCAAGAGTGGATTACATTTAACTCTAGTTATCTTCTCAAGGAGAAGCAATTGAGCTAAAAGTATCAATCAAGCACTGGTCTGTGATTACCTTGAGGGGACTTAATCTTGAGAATGTTAGTCGTAAAAGCTATCATATTTGTTAGAAGTTATTCAATCCAAAAACTGAAGATGTTAGGTGAGGTTAATGACTGAATCATATATCACTGTTAACATTATTCTCTCCCCTCTCCTCCTTTGCTCTTTGACACATTCTTAATTATCCTGCAACACTTGATTTGAGATTACTTAATGATTAGGTCAAACTTTTTGAAATAAAAAGTTTGCATCACACTTTAGAAGTTGCATGATGGGAGACAGGTCAACTAGTCAAGGCGGCTGTTGATGGATAAAAGGTGAAACGACAGCTGTGCTATTAAAGATTAATTAATCATATTCATTAGTTGATTATAGTTTTCTAGATAGACCCATATGTAATTAGTGGTTTGGCCCATTTTAGGATGGACTGTGTGGCTTATTAATCCCGTCTAACAAATTAGTTGAGAAAAAAAAAGTGAATTGACTTGGTCCGCTATTTTCTCTCTTCTATGGTCCTCAATTTTCTCTCTTCTATGTCCTTGCCCTCTCTTCTTCTCCAGTTCTATTCCTACTATCCTTTTCTTGTATAAATTTCCATCTTTTGGACCACTCTTTGTCTTTTCTCTTAACAGATATGCTTGTACTTGAGATATTTCCATCAGTATATGCTTGCTTTATATGACTGCTGTGTGGAAATTGTAATTATGTGTAATGGAGCAGAATTGAGAGCAATGTACATCTCATCCTTTGTAATGGTTGAGAATGAACATCTCATTCGATTTCTGTAATTATGTGTAATAGAGCAGAATGAGAACAATCTACATCTTTTCCTTTGGAATGGTTGGGAAAGAACATCATTTCGTTTGCATTTGAACCTGATCGTACCTATTTATGCTTGCAATAATATATCTGATAAAATGAATTTGAACCTGATAATACCTATTTGTGCTTCCAATAGTCATATTTGAGAAAACTAATCCCAAGTCCACCCCAAAAGGCATCTTAATAGGAGGACTACCCAAGAATTATAGGGCTTGTTAGGCTCTTGCTCCTAGTTTATGTGGGAGATTGATACAAACTAGGCCTAAGTCCACCCCAAAATGACAATCCAAGCCTTCTTATAAGGCTTGTTAGGTTCTTGCTTGCAGTAATTGTTGGATTTTGGTACACTGCAATATCCATCTGTCTTGTTTTCTTGACTCTAGATGATCCATTATACTCAGGGTTTGAACTTTAATGTCTCTGTTTTATTTGTTTGTTAGTTTGTTAACTTGTAAAATTGTGAACAGGATATTTTGCAAGGAACTCAGCTTTTGGCTGTTGATGTTGCTGCTGCCACGGGGTTGCTGACAAGGGTCTTGATTGGTGATGAGTTAACAGAGAAAGAAAAAAGGGTTTTACGAAGAACTATGACTGATTTGGCATCTGTGGTTCCAATTGGCGTTTTGATGCTTCTTCCTGTAAGTGAGACTTTTCCGTTGTTAATTTATTTTTCAGGTTGTTGGAATTTGCGTACTCTTGCCTATAATGGTGAATTCTGGCCGTTACAATTGTCTTTACGGCTAATATTGTTCTTAACTTGCGGCACTAAGACATTGATAAGCATTCTGCCAAATTTTATATGTCTCGTCTCAAATTGTTGACTGGTTCTAGATTGCACTTGATCAAAATTTGAGACCTCCAACTTCTTTGCATTATCAAAAGCTTTCTAAATTTAGCTTGATTGAACCATGGCTTAATGTCACTCTGCCCATGTATTCATAACGTCATTATTGATTTTGGATAGGGATGGCATGAGCTGGCCTCGCAAATTTTTTAAAATTAGAAGTGTAAAATATCTTTTCTTAATGAAGTCCGGGCTTGGGTTGCTTAGGCCCAAACCTACCCGAGGCCTAAATTTTTTAAGCAAAATGATGACGTTTTGCTTAGAAAAATTGGACCTTGGACCAGTATAGGCCTGATTTGGCCCATGGGCCAGTATATTAAAAACAATTGAATTTAGGCCTATAGGCCAGTCCATTGCCATCCCTAATTTTGGATAATGGTAAGTTCTAA
Organism: Erythroxylum incrassatum; assembly: GCA_026546855.1. Lineage (NCBI taxonomy): Eukaryota > Viridiplantae > Streptophyta > Magnoliopsida > Malpighiales > Erythroxylaceae > Erythroxylum > Erythroxylum incrassatum. Next base: position 23,922,577 of record JANVCL010000004.1, on the reverse strand, counting down.
TATATTTCTGCGCCATATATCATGACTGGGGTTTAATAGTTTTGCAGCATACTCTGCTTATCAACATAATCACCTAAATTAAAAGGTAATTTGATTTTCACAGGTCACTGCTGTTGGGCATGCTGCAATTTTGGCTTTTATTCAGAGATATGTGCCAGCGTTGGTACGTTTGATTCTTGACCTTATCAGACTGCTGTTGCAGTCTCTTTAGACGTTAAATCCGCTGTTATCAGGGGTCAATAATGATTTTCTTTTGGCAGATACCTTCTACTTATGGGCCAGAAAGGTTGGATCTCTTGAGGCAGCTTGAGAAAGTAAAAGAAATGGAAGCAAGTGAAATGGATGCCAAAGAAAGTGGAGAGGAATTAGCCTAATAAGAAACAGCTAAAATCATGTACAGATCCTGACTATAGACAATTTTTTAATTTTCACGATGGGGTAATGACTCTTTCCCGAATGTTACTTGGTTCGGAATCCAATTGACAGTAAATTAGCGTAAATAATTTCATTCCACAAGTCTGGTATTCCAGGTAGGCACCAGTGGCTGCAGTCTTGAGGAGCAGGAATTGGAGTCCCTGGTTCGCGATGCATTGAAGGGTGGCCATCATACCTGAACTGAGACAAATGTGTAATGTCTAAGAACCAAGCTCTCTTGTTTCCGTTTTCCATCTGTCTGATAACATTTGAGATATATTGATTGTAAATTGGCTCAGGTTCGATCAGACTGTAGTCTGTCTCCGGTTGCCTATCTAAGTCACACCGACCACCATCATTCCATGCCCCGTTCCTGCCAATTTACACATTAAAAATTTCCTATTAGCTAGGGTCAAAATCAATTTGTGTAACGTATGGTTTGATCATACTAATATTATCGAATACAGTGATTTATTTTTTCTTATGCTCAAAGTACTTGCCTGTAATGTACTGGGGAGTAGCTACGAAAGAAGATATGTGTCCTGTTGGAGTTTAATCTATCCAGTGCCCATGCCTTCCATGTTTGCAGAGATATTTCAAAGGCTTCTATTGAACTCATGGACATATTTACCTTCCCTCCCTCCTCAAAATAGCAACCCCTGGATATGGACAGAACAGTTCATCTTTCTCACATAAAGCTTGGCAATAATATTTAATAGGGAAGATTTAGAGGAGATAAGCCATAGTAAGTTAACAGCAGTCATGGGAGGAGAAAGAAAAGCTTGCAGTCCATACATGGTGACAGTTTTATCTTCATTCCACCAATGTCCAGCGTTGAAAATCATAACATCAGCACCTGCCCACTTCTGGGAGAACCAGTGCAATCTGTCGACTTTGATGGTGGTTTTGATGTCGGGGGAGGCATTCTGGGGTGGACGACCGATGGTTACTAAGAAAGGTGTCCTGTAGTATTGGACAGTGAGGTTGTAATCACTGAAACGCATTGAAAGGAAGCCCTTGTGTTTAGAAATGGGGTTCCCATTTTCTTCATATATTGTGGAGATGTTAGAAACTCCTTGTGCGAGCATGCATAAGAATGACTCCCACTGGTTTCGCCCGATGGAGTCTCCAGCAAATACTATTCTCCCGTTTCTGCTCCTCTGCAGAAGATCCGTTGCATTAAATCTGCATATAAAAATCAATAAAAAATGTATTGATTAACAATAAAAAATTTAAAAGTAAATCAAAATTTAAACATACAAATATTAAAGTTTTATTAAAACAATTAACAATAAAAAATTTATTATGTATTTTAAGAACTAAATTTACTTCGAACATACTTTAAATATCAATTTAAATTTGTTTTAAATTATACAAAAGAACCTTCATATATGTAGGCAATACCGAAATAAATATATCTTTCTGATATACATATATTACAAGAAATTAATATCATCTTAATACGTTTAAACCTTTTTATTTTATATTCATATATACACAAGATGTATATAGATATTAAACACACACACATATATAAGTATTTATGAAAATCTTAAAAATAATTAATATGTTTATTGATTATAACATATCAAATATTTAAAAGGATATAAAATTAACTTTATAATATAAATTATGCATAGGACATTAAGATGAAGTAACCGTTATTTTATTAAAAGTTAATATATACTATAAACATTAAAGAATGACATTAAAAATATTTTTGATATGTATTTAAAATCAACTTATCATATCTATTAGATATATGCATTATGATAAATTTATTATAAATTTTTTTATATGTAAGTATAAAAAAAGTGAACTTAATTTTAAACTTGTAACATGTTAAATTTATGTTATAATTATTAAAATATCACATTAAAAGTAAAAAAATTAAGATCTATTTGTAAGAAGTGAAATAGACTTCAATACTATTTTTACATCCTTAAATTGTTATTCTATACATTTATGTATTATAAGAAGTGTACGGAACTTTTTAAATTTATAATACAATGTTTTTTAAACTTTTCACATATTTCTCAAAATTATAAATTGAAATATTGCTTCTCTACGAATTGAAGTGGGAAAACCTTTTTATATTTTCATATAAAAGAGTGCAAAGTTTAAATTATTGTTATAATATATGTAAATTATATTTTTATCAAATTATCATTATTAGTTTTATATTTTAAATAATTACATTTTGTCGAAAATTAATTGGTACTAATCCCGTTCTGTTATGATTCTTTTAAGATGTTGATGGGGAATTTGAAGTAAAATAAAAATAATTTCTTAAGCATGCTTGTTGTTAAGTATAAAAAAATTAGTTTGCAATTTGTAGGCTTTATTTGAAATTTAAATTTACATTTACATATGAATTTATTAACTAATTTTATAATAAATTCATATTCATTATAAAAACAATATATAGAAAAACTTAGTTATACTTAAATATATTGTGTTGTTTCATTATTTTTTTGCAAAATAAAATTGGTTATCATAAAACTATTCTTTTTTTCATATTATTGTCGAATTACATCACTATTGAAAATGTTGTTTAATATTATAAAATTAAAATCTATGTCTGCATAACGTTTTACTTACTAACTTAATATAAATCTCTGTATGTAAGTCCTATGGGTAAAATACAAATAAGGAAGATATATCATATAATTAGATTAGTAAAACCAATACTTACATAATACATAATTAGATATATTAATTTAAATAAAAAATATGATACAGGAATTACTCTCCTGGTAAAATTTTGTCATAAAAATGTATATTTAAATGCAGGACAGGAGCGACGACATATTTGAAACATCAAATCGGTTGTAAGATGATAACGTCCACTTTGGTGAAAATCTATTCTTAGGTTTAAGTCCATAGTAAGAAAGAGAAGAGATGATCCGACAATTGCGGAGACACCAAAGCCGATGCTATGGAACTCGTTACGCCATATTCCAAAATAAAGCTTGCTTAGGAATGTGGCTGAAAGATGTGTCTAAGGAAATCAATTTTTCACTTTCTCAGGGTATAAATGTAGCACAAAGAATGAATTCCTAGGCTTAAAGAAAGCAATAACATATTTGTTAGTTTCTTCCAGGAGGTTGGTTTAATTGAAGTATCATCCGATTCTCCCTCAAGCTTTATGCAATTGGATCAGTTATTACCCGTAGTTCTAAAGAGTTTCCTTGGAGCAGTTGATACTATGTTTTGAATGGATATGCGTGCACTCAGAAATGGCATGCAAGAACACGGACATAGGCTTTCGCAGTAGTTTTTCTCTTTTTACGTACCTTGGTATATCGCAGCCTTCTGGTTGCCAACGCCAATTCATATATTCTGCATCTTTTCTTCCATTCTCACGACATCGAAAACCCGGATCAAGAAATGGGCAGTTCTCGGTGTAGGATTGATCCTTGTAACTTTCGTCTGGAACCCATTTCCCACAGGAATAGTTGCATTCTTTAGTTCTTGAAGAAGAGAATTTGTGCAAGAAACCAAAGAGAAAGAGCGAACCAGGCTGAAGAGGTCCCTTAAGATCAAAGTAATAGAGGGAGGTGATTAAGATGACCAGGAAAAAGAGGACATATGCATGTTCTCTCTTGATTATGATGGGAAAGGAGAGGGGCTTGTATTTGTGTTGTTTTGGTGGTTGATGATCCATAAGAAGAGGGGGTAAAAAATAAAAGAAAGAGAGAAGGAGGGCTTTGTGGTGGCTATATATATATATATACATATATATTTGCCTAAAATTGTGATAGATACTGAATTTTGGTTTGGAAAAAGAAAGAATATGCGAAAAATGACCCATTTTTGTTGTGTAGTCAATAAGAATTAGAATTAGATATTGATTTTATAAAGAAAAAGCTGAAGAAGACTTGGAGTCCTCTTGAGGGTGGTTTTCATGTTCCTTAAGAAGCATGCATGTGAGCATGTCCACTACCACGTACTCAAAAACTACATTATTATGATGAGAAAAAGAAACCAAAGCAGAAGAATGATGAAGCTAAATGATTCTACGGGTTGTTAAAAAATAATTTATTTAATAATATTTAATTTTTTTAGTGAATGGAGTTTAACAAATATTAAATAAAAATTAAGAATCTTATTTTTTTTAATTTTCTGGGAGATGAATTATTCCATACAAATTAAATTTATGTTTCTAATAAATAGATTTAATTTTTACATAGTTATTCTCTTCGTTGTTGATTTTATTTTTTCATAAACTAAGAGAAGCTCTGATGATTAATAAATCGAAGTGTTATACAAACACATTTTTAATAAAAATTATAAACAATTAACCCCCTTTTTACTTCACATCCCAGATTGAAATAAGTGATGCAAATTTTCATTTTATATATTTATAATATTATAATACCGATTTTCACCCAAAAAAAGAAGAAGAAGTAACATCTCATTACTTCTTCATATCTTTTAAAAGATGGAAAAAGAGAATCTCTATCTTGTATTGAACCTAGGTTCTTTCATTTGTCTAAAGGTGTGGTCAGAAGGATAGATAATTCAGTTATTAGGAAAGTTTGGATTATGGATTATGCGTCTGCATCATTTGAAACAAACAGGAAATGGTTTAAGGATTTTATTCCAAGTCGTAGTGAGCATGATATTCTACAAATTGGGCATATGAACGATTCTGTATCCAAATATTTCAGAAGGGGTTTCAATTTCACATTGCCTCGTAAACTTAAAAAATATAACTAAGGAGTTGACCTTTAGCCTATGGATTCAAAGTTCATCCAAGGCAAGTCGATAAACTCCATGTTAATAGAACAACTTTATCGGAATAAACCAACAATTTTAAGGATTGGTTCATTTAAAAATATGGAGTTTATAACTTAATCGTCAAAACTTTAAGAAAGTGTTTTATCTTTAGCTAAATTACTTAAAAATTCATCAATTATAACATGAATTTTATTTTATAACAAACAATTCACCAATTTCTACAAATTTTCATCTTTAACTTGATGTAAGAGCATATTGACGTGCATAAAATGTACATGTATTTATTTAATATTTTACAATATTTTCTATTTAAATTATCTTGATTTAAATAATTTTATATTATATTTTAGATAACTGTGGAGAAGATGCTCAAGAAATGATTTTGGTCAAAGATTAGAGAATTATACAAAGTAAAACATAAAAAAACTCAGCTTTGCCTAAACAAGGTGTGACACACGATCATATTATAGGATGTATTCCTTAATGGACAGAAAAATGGCAAGAAGATTGAGCACGCTTTGACACATGACTATGTATCAAAACATATTCTTCACTAAACTTTAGTGCAGAAGACCTGACCTCCTATTTGGTTAAGTTAGAGCTCGTAATAAGAAGTAGTGGGAAATACGACTACCATATGGATGTGTTAGAGTCTCATATTCTTGCCTTTAAGGGATTATAGAGAAATAATGTAAAATATGATCATTTTTAGACCATGTTTATGACATAAAGGCCTTTTTAAGAAGATATAAAAAGCCTACAAAAGAAATAGAATAAGATTAGAGATCAAAATCATTCTAAGAAGGTAGATCAATTCAAAACATTAAGATCTTCTTGGAAGAAATGTTGAATGATTTTTTCTATCTTTTTAATTATCTTTTTTATTTAAAGGATGATTAGTGAGTAGATTTCTTTATATATAGATTATATAAACCGTTGTAGTTTTTTTTTTTTGTATAACATGATTTTAGTTTTATGATAAAGAATTTTAGGTTTGAGAAATATATGTATTGATCTTAATGTTCGTCAAATACATGTGAAAGCTTATACTTGATTTTAATTTATATATGAATGTTGTCAAAAAAACTTAGATGTGAATTAACTTAGGCACTTATATTAGGTATTAAATGTAAGACTAGATATAGACCTATGTGATTTTTTGGTATTAGGATAACCTTTTCTGAAGTTTTATAGAACTTAGTGCATTCTTAGATTTGTTAATCTGATAGATATCTCAGTTAATTAATTTAGGGATAGGTAGATACATATTGAAAGGTGATTGTTCATTATACTAAAAAAACTTTACCTGTTTAAACAATATAACTTCCAAACAATTGAATCAAAAGTACAAGATAATAATAGGGGGAATTTTAATCTAGAATTTACTATTATCTAATTTCTTATTGATTGTTTGTTTGGTTGTTTCTAATGGTATTTCAATCTTTTTAGTTTAATTAGTCCTAATTTAATCCACGACACCCTTTGCTGTTGACCAAATAATAACCGAAGAGCTAGACATAGTAATTATACTTTCCTTATTGGATCATTTAAGTATAATATATTATTGTCACACTGTAATTATACTTTCCTTATTGGATCTACCTTTACTTTCCCATATAATATTACAAATTGACACGTCAATTTAGATATAGTCTTGTAGTATGATAGTATAGAAAGTGAATCAAACACTAACAAACATTTAAGTATCTAATATATTATTTTCACACTGCACACTGGATATCACCTGAATCTTTAATTATTAAACTTTAATTCATATTATTTAAATTAGGAAAAAAATAGGCATTAGTCATATAAAACACAAATCTCATTGATTAAAGCCAACCTCTACCTTTCTTCTACCTATAATGAAACCTAAACCCTAATAGCAATAATTTTTCCTAAAACGAAATCCCTAATTATGTTAATTTCCTTAACGTCATTATGAAAGTAGCCCCATTTAATGAATCTTGTAGTTTAGGCTTATGTCAATGGGCCGACTCGACCACAGGTTGGGGATGTCAATGGATTGGGTCAAGCTCGGGTTGCTCCTGGGCCAGCTTAGCCCAACCCATTGACATCTCTAACTAGAACTACACAAGAACTAATAGCTTCCCTCATGTACCCCTTATCCATCGAATTCTCCACTTGTCTTTGAATTTCCTTTGTCAAGATTACTCTTATAAGTGAGTTTCTTAGGCATTACAACTCCTAGTATAAAATCAATTTTATGTTTAATTTCTCTAATGAATGGTAATTTATTAAAAACTTCATCAGATAACACATCTTCATACTTTTGCAATAAAGGACAACAACACTAGGATGAAATATGTCAAGTTCTTTAAAATTGAGATAAGATTCTTTATACAAATTTATAATCACTCCTTTTTGTAGATCAACTCACTTGCTTTTTTTTTCCAACTACTATATATTTTTCTTTTATGTTGTCACTCTCTCTTTTTTTCTAACAACTAACTCTCTTTCTTTTAAGTTCTCCCTCCTTGTCTCCATTTTTACCCCACTTTTCTTATTCATTATCTTCCCAACTTCAATTAGTTCTCATAAACTTGTTTGGGTGTTAATGGGACAAGGATAATTGTTTTATTGTCTTTCATAAAGGTACATCTATTCTTGAAAGACACTTATACCACTCTTCAATAATATTGCGATGGCTTTTTGAGTAGTATTTGACCAGCTTGTGTAAGTGTTAAATCACATAACTTTATTTGTATACCCTCCAATAGAAAAAGAAAACAATACTTATTTTTTGACCTTAACTTCCCCATATTTGTTAAACTTCTTAATTCTTTTTATACTTTTGGATGTTTCACAATAAGCAAACTTAATGTTTCCACAATAATCATACTAGCTATATTAGTATATCTCCTTTTATTAATAAGTATACTAAATATGTTGTTATAAATGCAGCATTTAGTATGTAAGATATTCGTCCTTTGATGCTCTAACTTATCCTCCTTGATTTGAATACTTAATGCTCTCCTAGTAATAAGCACTTCACCCTTGAAAACATACTCAATACCCTAATCACTATATCTTTAAGAGGAGTATAACCTCTTTTCCATTTGAATCACTCACATTCTCCACTTCTCCTTCATCCCTTATAATAATAGCCATCTTATTTAGGAATTGGGATGTAATATGTGTTATTATCAAAGAATAAAAACATTTAATATGTTTATTTCGACAGGGTTAAGAATCAATTTTACCTTTACTATTATTTTAAACATCCTCTTTAGCTTTAGATGGCTTAGCTTTTACTTTATAAGGGCCCCTATCATCATTTTTTCAGTCAAGCTTCCAAGAATTACTCGTACCAATGGGGATACTTTGATATTTCTTTGTATTTTAATTGCTTCTCCACCTTCATAGCCATATATGTAATCTCTTCTAACTTAACATAGAGTTGTATCTTTACTACATTGCTTGTATCTTTATTTAGCCCATTTAAGAACCTTGTTATAGTTGCTTCTCTATCCTCCTCTAAATTGATCAGAATCATACTTAATCCTATTTTCTTATAACTATGTTTCGACACAAATCTCCTTTTCATGTGAACTTTCAATTCATTCTAAGTCTTTTTAGGTCACTCATGATTTCTTTTCCGATAATTCATAAATTGGTCGTACTAAATAATGTCATAATTAGTAAGGTCTACAATAGTCAGCTTTACCTTCTTCTTCTTACAGTAATTCTGGATAGAAAAAATTAATTATATCTTTGTTTACCACTGTAAATGAGCTTCAGGATCATTTCTACCCCTAAGAGAAGGTATGGTTTCTTTATACTACTAACATTCTTATCTACACTTTCTTGATAATTAGGCTCCCTCATAGCTTGGGATTCAAAGTTCATTCAAGACAAGTCGATAAAATTTATGTTAATAGAACAACTTTATCAGAATAAACTAACAATTTTAAGGAATTGTTTCATTTAAAAATATGGAGTTTATAACTTAATCGTCAAAAACTTTAAGAAAGTGTTTTATCTTTAGCTAAATTACTTAAAAATTTATCAATTATAAATGAATTTTTTTATAACAAATAATTCACCAATTTATAGAAATTTTCATCTTTAACATGATGCTAGAGCTTATTGATGTGCACAAAATCGACATGTATTTATTTAATATTACTACAATAGAGAATGGTTTTGGCTACGACATATTTCATCGCTGAAAGACAAAAAATTGTTGCAAAAACTTTTTTACGACAACAAAAAATCATTGAACCATTGATCGCAAATGTTGGGACCCGATCTCAGGAATCAGATCCTAACTGAAAAACGGAAACAGAAACGAAGCAAACAGAATCGAAAACAGAAATCGAAAGAACGAATTCTTTTCGAATTCGAAGCGAAACGAAACGGAAGCAAATGCCGACATCCGAAAGCGCAAATATTAGGAAACGAAACTAATGAGTCGCGTTGGAAACCATAGACATTCCAAAACCGGTATAAATTTTTTTTTCTTTTCCTTTTCTTTTCCTTATTCATCTTAAAACCATTCTCATACTAATCAAAACCATATCGTTTTCCCTTTCTAGGAAACTATTCCTCATGCA
>JANVCL010000004.1:23901701-23912743 GCA_026546855.1 Erythroxylum incrassatum | reverse complement strand
AATCCATCCTAACTTCTCCTATACCACAAAACCACTTCAAATCCATTTCAATAAACTTATTCTCTCTAAATTTCATAACACATATACATTTACTCAAATTCAAGTCATCTAAAACTAAACATTTCCTTTAACTCAAAACACTCATAACATATCCCTATATAAAAACATTCTTTTCATACAAAATTCTCAAACATATTATGCCAATTGGCACCTATTAGTATGGCTCAAATAAAACATCAAATACAATCATTCTACTTCATGCATATTCTTTTTCTTTGTACTTGCATAAATTACCACGATTTCCTCATTTAACTCCAATTCATAAATCAAAATTTCTACTAAGGGATTGGGGTCCAACAATTAATTCAAAAAAGTATTCCTCGTGTCACTCTTTTTTGTAGATCTACTAACTTGCTTTTTTATTTTTCTAACTACGATCTATTTTTCTTTTAGGTTGTCACTCTGAATTTTTTTTCTAACAACTAACTCTCTTTCTTGGAAGTTCTCCCTTATAGTTCCCTTTTTCTTTTCCGCTCACTTTTCTTATTCATTATCTTTTCAACTTCAATTAGTTCCCATGGACTTGTTTGGGTGTTAATGGGACAACGGTAATGGCCTTATTGTCTTTCATAAAGGTATATCTATTCTTGAAGCCACATATGCCACTCTTCAGTCATATTGCTATGGTTTTTTTAGTAGTATGTGACTAGCTTATGTAGGTGCTAAATCACATGACTTTATCTTTATACCTTCCAATAGAAAAAGAAACAAAGACTTATTTTTTCACCTTAACTTCCCCATATTTATTAAGCCACTTAAGTCTTTTATACCTTTAGATGTTTCACAATAAGCAAACTTAATGTTTCCATATTAATAATACTAGCCACATTAGTATAACTCCTTCTATCAATAATAATACTACATGTCTTATTATGAACGTCGCATTTAGTATGTAATATATTCATCCTTTGATACTCTAACGCAACCTCCTTAATTTGAAGACTTAATGCTCTCCTAGAAGTAAGCACTTCACCCTTGACAACGTACTCAATACCCTAATCACTAGAATCTTCAAAGGTAGTATAGCCTCCTTTCCATATGAATCACTCACATTCTCCACTTCTCTAGCATCCCTCATGATCATAGTCATCTTATTTAAGAATTGAGATGTAATATGTGTTATTATCAAATAACAAAAGCATTTAACACTTTTATTTCGAGAGGGTTAAGAACCAATTTTACCTTTACTCTTATTTTAAACATCCTCTTTAGCTTTAAATGGCTTAGCTTTTACTTTATAAGGGCCCTATCATTAGTTTTTCAGTTAAGCTTTCGAGAATTACTACTACCAATGAGGATACTTTGATATTTCTTTTTATTTTAATTGCTTCTCCACCTTTATAGCCATATATGTAATCTCTTTTAACTCTACATAGTGTTGTAACTTTACTACATTGCTTATATCTTGATTTAGCTCATTTAAGAACCTTGTCATAGTTGCTTCTCTATCCTCTTATACATTGACCTAAATCATGGTTAATCATATTTTCTTATGATAATTTTCACACTTTTTAATCTTTGAAAAATACTTTTAATACTTACACAATTCTTTATAAATATGGTTTAGCACAAATCTCCTCTTCATGTGAGCTTTCAATTCATTCCAAGTCTTTTTAGGTCACCCATGATTTCTTTTCCTATAATTTACAAATTGTTCCTACTAAATAATGTCATAATCAGTAAGCTCTAAAATAGTCAGCCTTACCTTCTTCTTCTTACAGTAATTGTAGATATCAAAGATTAATTATATCTTTGTTTACCATTGTAAATGAGCTTTAGGATCATTCCCTAAGAGAAGGTTTGGTTTCTTTGTATAACTAATATTCTTATCTACACCTTCTTGATATTCAAGCTCCCTCAAAGGCACCTGATCATGCCAAACCCCTCTCCTAGGCCTAAATAAACATCATTCAATCTCAAATACTAGATCAATTTTATCAATACTTAAATCATCATACTCTTTATTAACTTTTAATGGGAATGTTGGATTGTCCCTAGTATGCATCCCCACATTAAGTACTCTAATTTTTTTATATCCCTTGCAATTCAACAATTTGATATGATTACGTCTCCAAATTGCTTTCATTTCATCTTACATTATGTTCATTATCTTAAATTATCGGTGCATTGCCTGCACAAAATACATATTGTATTTTAGTTCCTTCTTATCAAGGCACTTTTATAAGTCATATTTTAAAGCTACAAGAAAGGTTAGTAGAGAAAATTCCTTACTTACCCCATTATGTGATATCCTTAAAAGATATCAAACTACTCGTATTTCACTAACTAATTATATTTCTATATTAATCTTACAATTTCAATTATCAACTAGGGAATATCCCTTAGTATACAAAATGATGACAACTAGATAAGAATAAATAGAATAAAGGATATAAATAAATAAAGATATAACAGACTTGATTAGGCACATGAAAAATAATAATAAATTGTACAATATATTGGGGTTGAGATTCTAAGATATTATCGTCCCCTCAAGCTCACAAAAGCAGGAGATCTCACGAGAGCAGGAGATCGTGAGCTTATCTCGAAATTGTTGAAATATTGAAGAGGAAAAAGCTTTAAGCATAATATCAATGATTTAAGAATAAGAAAAAAATGTCTAATAAGTGAAACTCTGTTGGTGTCTAAATGACAAATAAAATGAATGTCAATTTCAATATTTGGTATGTTAATTTCATATCATATACGATAACATGCAATACCACATAATGCAGAAATGATAATTTTTTAAATTCAATCACAAAACAAAAAATTTATGTTAACTTTTCGTGAAATTGTAAATTAAACTTTATCTTTTTACTTTTGTTAAACAAAACCACCAGTTAACGCAGCATTGATACTTTAAACCTTTCTGTACATCAGCTACTTGCAGCGCACCGTTTTGTCTACTGAAACGGCACCGTAGAACCCATCCTTTCCTCCCAACCTCTGTTTCTCTCAGTTGCGTGTCTAGTCTCTGCTCTTAGATTTTCCAAAACCCAAGTGACGGTTTGATCATGAAGGTGAGACAAGTTTCTAGGAAAGTGTGGGATTACATAAGGTTCGATCTTAAAGAAATTGCATTTCCATCTTCATTGCCTGACCCTCCTCACATCAAGAAGCGTCCCAAGTTGACTTGGAAAGAGCGTTTCCTTGTAAAGTCTCCAACTTTCACATCCTATCTTTTGCAGCTAGTATTTTATGATTTTATTGCTTGTTTTTTTTCATATTGGATTTGCAATTCTTGGTTCGATACCAGTTTCTATGGATTTTTGTTTGTGTAGAAACTTAGCTCCAAGTGCTAAATATATTTGTGGGTGTTTAAGATTACGTGTCAATCTGCTTTCTTTCTTCCTTTGTTCTTTAAGATTTTGAAGGAGGCTTCCAGGCTTTATGCCGCCAGTTGGGTACGTGATATTGGTCCTGATCTTCGTCCAAACGATTTTAAGAAGGCTGAAGAAAGTGAGGATAATCCGAACGGAGCTAAGTCTACTAAGGCTCAAGTGAAAGACTCAGAACCCTCAGTTTTAGAGGATCTTGGTAACAATTTCTTTACCTTTCTGAATGGCATTTAATTGCTTGCATTCTGGGTAGCTAATCTTTGTTTGGCAGCTTTGCCAATTTCCTTAACTGGTGTCGATCCAAAAAAAACTGAGTAGGATGTCGTGGAATGTTTGTACGTGGGTTAGGGAAAACGGCGTTTCACTGAGAATTTCTTACTTTAAGCTAATGCAGTTCGTAGAAATGCATTAATTTCTAGGCAAGTTTCCGGGTGAAATGTCAATATGCGTATGAAATTTGAATAGTTGGGATGGATGAAAAAGAGAAATAGCTGTCTGGGTTTATGTTATCGTGATTATGGACGTTTTGGGGCAAACTGTTCCGTGACTACATAATTTGCATCCGCAAAATCAACTAAAACTGCAATCAAGTTCCCCTTTTCTATTTAGTGCCAATATTGGTGGTTCTTCTAAGCTTATTGTTCTCTCACATAGACACTACAGATACGTAGTTAGAATAAAGATGCACGGAGAGATGAAGTTGTCCTAGAGTATTGCTTACTTCCCTTATTTCTTACTGTTTTCTTTTACTTTTTCCTACCATTAAATTACCAGCGGTGGCGGCAAGAGGAGGTATGGAAACATTAAGGCCTGCTTTACAGCGTTTGTATATGACAAGAGCTTCTGCCTATAGAGATGCTCTGAAAAGTTTTATAGAAGGTTATCAGGAAGGTGTCCAGCAGGTGATGGAAAAGAAGGAAAATTCTGAAACTCAGCGACAGGATGATACTTCTAAGAAGTCAACTTGACAATTTTTGGGCGCTGATGAAGCAATATAAGTTTTCTCTCAAACATAGGAAGCACACTGCAAGTTTTAGACTTTGCTATGCCTAAACCATGTGAAGAAGTATTACTTTAGATAACAGAATATGCGATGGGTAGTAGTAGTATGCTTCTCCCCTTTGAGAGCAATCCATAATTTGTGCAGCAAGTGCATTGCTAATACTTATGTATCGAGTAAATGATGTAGCTTTTCACTGTGTTATTGTTGGAACTGATGTTCCCCGCCAATTGCTCACATTTCGTGCACATTTTATGATGCTTAACACCTGTATATCTTTTTCTGATTTTTGTAAACATGTCTTATTTCTTGAGCATTTCAGGATATGTAAGGCTTCCGAATCTTATATTGTTTTCTGGCAATAGCAATTCGTATACTGTGCGAAATTGTAATCCTCGGTTAAATTATGCTTATTCTTCATGGAGCTCTTTAGATTAATATGGATTAGTTTTTAGATTTCCCAGTACATTGAATCAGTCAGTGTAGATCATAATCCCGAAATTTGTCCAGTAAAGCTGCATAGTACGACGGTTAAAGGATGCGGCAAGACGATCTTTACTCTGAAGTTAATTGAACACATATAGAAAGAATAAATGAATTACACATATTCATGAAGCTGGCTTTTCATGCTTGTGGAATCTTCGACCTTATTTGAGGAATGCAACTGGTGATCTTTCTTTTCCAAGAATTGCCATGATGAATCTTTGTTCTCTGTTACTCTTTTATATCCAACTATTTTAGGGTCAGCTGATTATCCTGTATTTCTATTCAAGAGATTATTAGGCTACGACGAGTGAATATGCAATTATTTAGGAAGTCCATTTCGATTGTGTGAACACTTGTAATATGACTATTGCAGAACAGCGCCTTGTCACTTCAGTTTTAAGAATTTTTCGGTTGTGCCACAAAAGCGGTTGCTTTCTATTGTTGTAACACCTATAGAAGCTATGGTAGGTTGGAATTTGTTGACGATTCCAATGTTCATATTAGCTATTTTTACACTTGCTCCCACTGAAAGACTTTTTTGCAAGTGATAATGGAATTCCCACATGGAACTTCTGCTTAATGGCTGGGTTTTACTTCAGTTTGTTTTCAAGCACATGGCCCTTCGCTTCAAGTCTTCGCTAGCGCAAGCATCATGCCATCAGCCCATCAGTACTCCATTCTAATAACAAATGCCTTTCATGTCAGTTGGTGGAGCCTTATTGGTAAGAGATTGGGATTTTTCTTGTCCAAAAGGTCTTGTCATATCCCAACAAATGCTTGTTCCCAAGATTGAGTCCGGTGGTGTTGATATAGATGTTCATTCGTAATTCTCGAGTGTATCAACCTCATTACTCATTTACATTCCTCAGGTGAAGCTGGTCTCTTTTCAAGGTATTGCCTTCAGTCCTTCGGTAGTTACCAAAGAAGGTGACATGAGGTTGACCCAACACCTCCAAAAAGCCGAAGCTTGATGGTAGGAAAAGTTGGAAGTGGAGTAAAAAGAAAATGCCCACATGATGGTTCATAAATGTACTGTTCTGAGTCATATGCCTGACTACTGAATGATTCTCACAGGACAATTCCATTATATTTCAGGAACAGACTCCTCATTCCTCTTTGATTGGCACCATATTATACCAATCATAGCACAATATAATATACGATCTCTTCCCCACTTAAAGCACTTATTTTCGGACACCGCCGCTTGCGGAGGTCAATGGTATATCTCAACTTTATAGATGTTTTTGGGTCCCAAATGATCCACTTAACACTGTTTTTGGTCATTCATTCAGGTGATTCACACATCTCCGCATAACCTTTTTCACTTGCTCAACTTGTTGGACAAATTCCACTACATGTCTTTGTCAGTTGGATTTGCAAGTTGTGCTGATTTTGCGGTGAGAAGTTCAAGGCCTATGGTGTGATCGTTTACCTTTGCAGTTGGTACTTAAAATTGCCAACTGCCCTTCTGTCCTCGGTGCACTATAATGCCGGAAAATGGTCATATCCTGAACTAACAACAGGCCCACGTTGGTGACTTGACAATTTACACTTGCTGTCTTTTAAGTTGAGAATCAATCGCACGTTAAAGTCAGGAAATCCTCCAAAAACCAGGGTTCAAATCAAAGAAATGTAGATGCAGTCCATAGGATACAATATAAACTTCAAGCTTAAGAACGCAGAATCCCTAGTAAGTATACTGATGGGTTAGGCGTTACCACCTCTTTTAGCACTCTGATGAACAGGCTGACAGTGGTTTCTAGTCTTACGTAAGTATATAACAAAAACATAAAAAAACATACTAAGAACTTGAGACCAGAGCTTTAGTTAAGCATATTCTGAAAAGATTCATTCTTTTACCATAAAATATTGAAGTTACAAATACTAATTAGTGATCTTTCTAACCTTGGTCTTGGTTTCCCGTTATGTTTTGTTCTTGTTGTATGCTTTTACTTTAGATAAAGCTCAAAGCCCATATTTCTGAAACTTGTAAACTTTTTTCTCCTCTGACTTGCAGTGAGTGACGATAACAATTAAGGGGAAAAAGAGAAGAAGGTAAAAGAACAGACTCTTCCTTCTTCTGTGTTCCTACCAGAGTTAGAGCATTAAACAAAAAAAGAGGAGTGGGCTGCTCTGCTGCAAAATACTACTACCACTAAAGACTACCACTAGTCCTGGGTTGTCATCAATCTATTCAAAGTCCCACCAAGAACCTGAACCACCACCATGCCCTATTCCCATTCCCATTCTCCTCCTTCTTATTATTATTATCAATTGATTTGATCTTTGAGCCTTTCAGTTTCACTTTTCTTAAGAAAAGAAAAATCTCGAGGCAGAATCTCAACAGTGCCCTGCCCAGGTAAGATTCTTTTGCTGATTTTCACCACCACTTCCACAAGTCCTCCAAGTTATCGTTGTTGACGTCATCATTGGCCTTTCTTGAAGTGGACCCCAGTTCACGGCAATTCCTCCGCCATCCAATCCCAATACATACACCGTCTTAATTGTTTTTTCCATAAATTCTTTTTTGACATTTCCGGTACTTTAATTAGGTCAAATCGAGGGGACGTCGCATCGCATCCACAGATCTTATCCTCGACGATTGCTCATCTGCTTGAAATCTTGTAAGAAAGTGGCTTCCGCATTCTGTTACACACACACACATATGTCTTGCAAATTAAAATATATTTCACCCACACAAAGTAATTATCATATTATGATTATCTAATACTTAAATTTCATGCGTTTAACCCACTAGATTAGACCATCTTATCTTATCCAAGTATTTTTTTGTCCCAATGTTTATGCTTCGGCGACCAAAATTAGTCCAGATTAAACTCGAGTAGCCTAATAAATATTTACTGCTAGTAAGAATTCCATTATCTGTTCTTGAGATAGTGTCAATTTAAACTAGATTATACAATTCTTTTAGAAATCGATCTACATAAGAAAATTGTCTTCGGGCTCTATCTGAATTCATTTTACATGTATGAAATTCATTTGGACGGAGGGTACCACTATCCTATATTGGTCAACTAATTCAAAAGGGCATTGACATTGATTTGTGTGTACGAGTTTGGATTTGGTCGGTCTGGTTTTGCGTGCCTTACTTCAATTCTCAAACTTTGAAACACCTATCATTAGCATATTTTTCTTATTTTCTGTACAATTTTATAATGTCTTATTTTATTTTATAAATTTCAGTCATTTATTTACATGAATATCACATTTATTTATGCAGGACTCATACAAGACTTACGTAAATAAATGGTTAAAATTTATGAGACAAAATAAAACATTATAAAATTGGATAGAAAATCTGAACTCGTAATCATCAACTTAGAACTCCACATTTACGCATTTACCTTACTCCTATTTGCTCCCTTTTTTAAAACTGAAGACCATCCACAGCAAAATCATATAAAATCAAGTACACGTCGCATCAAAAGAGAGAGTGCAAAATATATGAAAGGGGGGAAAAGGAGCTACCAATCAATTATGTTCCAAAATCAGAAAGGGTTGAGCTTAGTTAATTAAACGTGGGATGCGTTCAGCCAATATGGACTCGTATGAAAGCTTTTATTATTCATTGTAAGGACCAGAAAAGAGTTAAAAGGAGAAGAAGACGAGATCATTATATACTATCATCGTCATCATCTTAAACTTCTTTACTAGATCACTTTAGTTAATTATTTATACAATTGACTTGGTTCATTGACTTACCATGTGACCGCTAGTGTCTGTCGAAAAAGGACATTGGGACTGGAGCTGCTGCAGGTTTTGACCATGGCTCGACAAAGAGGAAACATCTGGTGTGGAAGGTTCAGAATCATCAAGCTGGCACTCCAAGTTGACACCAAATAGCCTAAGCCTTCTCTTTGAGTTATTACCTAGTGTTGTCGAGTGGTTAGCCATTGACCCTGCAATGATAATGGAATAACATGCTACTACAGTACTATAATGCAAACATACTGAAAAGCCACAAACAAGATAGAAAAGGGTTGCCATCTCCAATGCCATTTTAAGCTACCAAAATGCTTTCTCTTGCTCTCTTTCCATTGGGGCAACTATTTAATAGATTGTTGCGGTGAGATGGAACATATACATATGAAAATATAGCACCAGTAGATTTAATAATTACTTCATTTGATGATAAAGCGGATATAATCTTGACAGAGATCAAATCTCTCACGCGCCAAATTTCCTGAAACCACCCACATTCCTCCAAACTTATTGGAATGTGTTCCACACGCACTTTAATGCAAGTATGCAATATTTTCAAGACAAATATAACAAGACTATACTAATACTATACCTGCATGAAGACAGTGAGGTTGGTATGGCACACAACTAGTAGTAGTAAAAACATTTGACCCATGGCCATGTTGCATACTATTACTACTAGAAGGATAAGGCTGGTGATGACAAGATGTTGGTGATGATGATGAGGAGGAAGAAGAAGAATATAATCCTCTACTCCACACCGCACTGTTACTTCCCTGCACCACTGCTCCACTGCTAATATCTCCTCTCCTCCTCCATCCTATAAACAATCTATCACCCTCCCTGCCAAACAACACCACATCACCAGCTTCCAGTTGCTTCTCCTTCACGTACCTGCTCCAACCCTTAGTCAACACATAGCTTTGGCTACTGTTCCAATACGAGTAGCGAAACCTCCAACACTTGCCTGACTCGTCCTCGAAACTCAGCAACAATCCCGATTCGCTCGAGTCAGCGTTGAGTGGGAAGTACCTTTCAGCATGTTGTTTAGGGATTACTAGACGGTTTAGCTTCCCCACGTCGCTTGGTGTTAAGGGTTTCTCGAACATGGGCTCTTTGTCCACTACAAGCGCTTCTACTTTGTGTGGATTTTGTGGTTGTCGTCGATGCTGTTCTTCTTGGTCGACGTTGAGATTGAATTTTAAAGTTGGGTTTTGGGTAGGGAACGTGGAGTGTGGTTGCTGTGGATGGTTGTAGGAGTTAAGCCAAGTATGGTGATGGTGATAGATATGTGGAGGGCAAGAGGAATTGGGGGGTGGGAGGTGCGACGAATGTGGTTTAGAGGAAGGAGTAGTACTGGTTTGATTCTGTTCCATGGTGGGGTGTTGCTGCTGTTTTCCCCACCAAAACATTTCTGGAATGTCTGTAGAAAATTGGTTCATTGACATTTGAGAGAGGGAGGGAGAAGAAAGTGATGTGTTCTGGTGATGAGTAGAGAAGAAAAGAGAATAAATGGAAAGGATATATGGTGGCTGCAAAGTCTAAAGAGGCGTGATGATTATGGGGTTTGATGTGGAATCTGTGTTTTTCTGTATGTATGCGTAGGAACTGTTTGATATGTATAGGTTTTGCTTCTCAGTGTCAGGTCTTGGGACATTTATGACATTGCATAAGTGTGCTGTGTCATGTGTGTGTGTGAGAGAGAGAGAGAGAGAGGAGAGGGTTGAGGGTTTTTGTACGCAAGTACAAGAGTAGTTTAAGGTTTTGCGTGCTGAAAAAAAAAAGAGCTAAGTCATTATTATCAGTGTAATTTAAGACATTTCTGCGTTCCAAAATAATGAAATGACAAGCTCTCTGGTACTTTTAAGAATTGACTTGGCATATTTGTGAGGTATAAAATTATTTTTTAAAAATAATTTTATTTTTAAAATTATTTTTTAATTTCTTTCACATCTTAATTACATATATTACATTTTTAAGACAGTTTTACGTGTAATTAATAAAAATATATCAAATTTTTATTAATTTTTTAATAATTATACACTTCTCTAAAACGATTTTCATTTTAAACAGGATGGAACTTGAGAATGAAAAAGATTCAACTGAGTGAGGGTGAATACAATTAAATTAGACATTATGGGTGCGTTTGGATACTTACCAATCAGCTGAAAATTCTAACAACAACGTTTGGTGAGTAGCTTTTTAACAAGCTTATTGAACCTAATAAGCTGAAAACGAAAAAGCTCATAGATAGCAGCGTTTTCGTCAATCAGCTGAAATGAATAGACCTAAAATCCAACTATACCCTTTATTAAGTTGAGACATGCATATAGATTTGTTTAATGTATCATTTGAGTTTAATTGATCATGCTTTAAAATTAATTATTTAATATTTATAAATTTATTTTTATCTTTTTAAATAATATTTAATT
>JANVCL010000004.1:23846177-23858267 GCA_026546855.1 Erythroxylum incrassatum | reverse complement strand
TAAATTCAATTCTAATATTACTATGTGTTCTAAACGGTGTAAATTGAATTCAATTCAATCTTATTAATGTAATTATATTCAATTCACACATGAATTTAATTCGGAGATTTCCAAACAACCTGTTAGTTGTGTTGTGTGCTCAGGAGATCCTCAGTCACTCTCTTTAACCAAGGTGTCATATTATTTTAACAATAAATAAGTAATTCATGCGACTTCAGTCATGTCGCATAAGACAAGACGGTTTCCATTAAGAGAAGAATCCATCCCATGACAATCAGATGTCTAACATTCCAATTCTCCAGGTACCAATCAAAGGATAAAGAAGTACAACAGTACAAGATACCATAGATAGATAGCCTAAATAGTAAAAACAAAAACAAAACCTGAACTGAAGATGATAATGGCAATAGGGACTAATTGTCGATCAACTTTCGGAAACGCTCTTTGACATAATCGCTACGGGCTTTGGCACGAGCTTGTTGAGGGGCTATGTTGAGCAAGGACAAATAAGCTCCGTAGGTGGCCAGAGAAGCGCCGCTCACGAACACAACGATTGTGGCCGCCAGTTGCTTGCGCGTTGGTGGGTAAGACCAAAGCACCATTTTCTCTCTATCTCTCTCTAAATCGCTTTGTAGGACTAGGAGAGCAGTTGGCCCATTATTTATTATGCATTCGTATTTAAAGTGGGCCATAAATACAACAATCTAGTAGGCATAGCCCATTTCATTTGATTTTGATTTTGATTTTGATTTCGATTTCTAGAGAAAAAGCGCGAGTCGCCGCCATGAGATTGAGAAATCGATGCCTGTATGCTCTAGCCCGTCAATTCTCACTCTTCTCAGATCCTGCAAAAACGGGTTCCAACTCCACCAACTCCACGCACACATCATACGTAAAGGTTTTGAACAAGACCACTTTGTGGTTTCCCATCTTCTTTCACTTTCCACTTCAGTTTCATATTCCAAGTCGATCTTCGACCGCGTGTTTGCTCCTTCTACTGTCCTTTATAACATCCTCCTTAACATATACTCCAAGAGATCGCATTTTGACAAGGCCATTTCGCTTTTTGTTCGTATGAAGCTTTGCCCACAGGCTCTGCCTGATAAATACACCTACCCTTCGCTTATTAAGTCGTGTTCGAATGAGTGTAAATTGAAGGAAGGTGAGGTATTTCATGGGATGGCTATTAGGTGTGGGGTTAGTCTTGATGTGTATGTCGGGTCAAGTTTGATTGATTTGTATGGTAAGTGCAAGGAGATTGTGTCTGCGCATAGAGTGTTCAGCGAAATGAGTCAAAGAAATGTCGTTTCTTGGACCGCATTGATTGTTGGGTATGTCAATGCTGGGGATTTGGACAACGGGAAGAGGATGTTTGATTTAATGCCGGAGAGGAACGTGATGTCGTGGAATGCTATGATTGATGGGTGTGTGAAAGGGGGAGATTTGTCTACTGCTAGGAAGTTGTTTGATGAAATGCCCGAAAGAGACGTTGTCTCGTATACCGCTATGATTGATGGTTATGCCAAGGCAGGGGATATGGAATCTGCAAGGTCTCTGTTTGAGGAAGCTCCAAAAAGAGATATAGTTGCATGGTCGGCATTGATATGGGGATATGCTCAGAACGGGCAGCCTAATGAAGCTGTGGACATGTTCATGCAAATGCTTCGAACGAATGTTAAGCCAGATAAGTTTGTAATGGTGAGTTTGATGTCAGCTTGTTCTCAAGTGGCTAATTTGGATTTGGCTAAATGGGTTGATGGTTATTTGAGCCAGAGCTCGATAGACACTGGTCAAGCTCATGTTGCTACTGCACTTGTTGACATGAATGCGAAGTGTGGGAACATGGATAGAGCAAAAAAATTGTTTGCAGAGATGCCAACACGTGATCTGATCGCTTATTGTTCTATGATACAAGGACTGACTATTCATGGGCGAACTGATCAAGCTGTTGTATTGTTTGATAGGATGCTGAATGAGGGCATAACTCCAGATGAAGGAGCATTTACTGTCATTTTGACTGCCTGTAGCCGAGGAGGCCTTGTCAATCAGGGTTGGTACTATTTTCAAATCATGAAAGATAAGTACTCTGTTGTTCCCACTCCAGACCACTATGCGTGCATGGTTGATCTTCTTGGCAGGGCAGGCCGGCTAAATTCAGCTTATGAGCTTCTGAAGTCAGTCCCTGTGAGTTCTAATGTGTGTGCCTGGGGTGCACTTCTTGGGGCTTGCAAGCTGTACTGTGATGTTGAACTTGGGCAGATTGTTGCCAATGAGCTTTTTGAGCTTGAGCCTCAAAATGCTGCTAATTACGTGCTTTTATCCAATATCTATGCCGCAGCTGATCGGTGGTTGGATGTTTCTTTGGTTAGAGAAAAAATGAACGAGAGAGGGGTGAGAAAAATACCTGGTCGGAGTTGGATATAGTTTGTAAACAAGTATATGTTTTTTCTTCAATTACACGGCCCACCTAGAGTCTCATTCAGGATAATATGACAATTACAGTCTCTTGGGCAGATGTGAGGAACTTAAACTGTGGATTCCAAGGTGGACTGGACTGAAACTGCATCTAAGTTGAGGGGTTCTGTGCATCCTGTTCCTAACCTATAGTTCCTTTTGTAATTGATCATAAAGGAGTTGAACTTTGTCTGCAGTAACGCTTGATGTTCACATTTGCTAGTGTGACTGTACTATAGAGTCTTCGGAGTTTTCATGTAACATCATTGTTTATTGTTGGTGCGTTTGCGCCCCACAACAACTTCGTAAGTAACACCTGGACATGCAACCGAATGATCCAAGTAACATAGTGTGGTTGACTGCTTCAGTTTCTCTCATACCGGAGCATGCGTTTCCAGATTTACTGGCGTTACAATGGGAAGGGTTTGTGATTCTTCATATGATTGAAATATGCTACACTGCAAAATCAGCGTGATTCTCTCAACTCCTGCAATGGCAAGCAAGAATGATAGACTTGCAGATTTTGGTACCTCATAGCATCCAAAAAGGTCAGGAAGCAGTGAGCGGGTCTAAGAACATTTCAGAGCATCTTGATCAACACCTTCACATGGAGATAACTGTCTATGCTCTCATGCTTGGATTCAGCATCTATAAAGATCCTCTCAAGGTTTATTTATTTTGTTGACAACTGATAGGATAAAATGTCACAAAGCTCAGTTAGGAAGGGTATTGTGTTCTTTTGCTGATGTACAAAAATGGATCGGTCTAGGAATTGGCTGTGTCTATTATTAATCCTTTCCTCAAGATAAGCCAACTTTCTTATTATTTGGGGGACATTCTTTTCTGGATAGTAAACAATGACGAGAGCTGTTAGATTAAGTGGAAAATTTGCCTTATTTAGACATTTTCTTCAGCTTCCAAGAACGCATTATTGAAACATTTTCTTCAGCTTCCAAGAACGCATTATTGAAACATTTTCTTCAGCTTCCAAGAATGCATATGCAGGGGAGAATGTGTGGTGGTACTTCCATTGCTTCAAATTTGAAAGCATATAGTTGGTATTGTCCACTTGTTTCTGGTGAATTTATGTTAGGTTTCTTGCAGTCTCCATTCTCAAAGTCCGACTAAATGGTGGTTGTTCCAAAAGTCGAAAACAACTGAGATTCCTCGCAAGTCTCCGCGGCATGGTTGTCTAAGTATGCAATTGCCACAGCAGCGTTAAAAGCTGCACCTATTGGAAAAGCCTCCTCATCGACAAAGAAGTAAGGGGAGTGAAGCGGCTGATGTGATTCCAGCGTTTCATTCTTTATACCTATCACAAAGATTGCAGCAGGCATCTTTTGTGAGAAGAAACTGAAATCCTCTGCTCCCATGGTCACTGGAAGAAGCTGGACGTTAGGTTCTCCAAGTAGGATCTCCCCAACCTTCTTTCCATGGTTGTAAAGTGTTTCATCATTAACCATTGGTGGATGAGGAAGATGTTTCTCTTCCCTGAAATCTACCATGGCATTACATCGATGCACTACAGCCTGACTCTTTATGATCTGCAAGCAAAACATGATCGTAAGTTCAAATTAGTCTGCACGTTCACTTGAATGTAAAATTAGATGACTTCAAAGTTCATCCCATGAATGCATACTTTACCTCTTTAATCCTTTTCTGGAGGTACGATAAACCTTCATTGGTCAAACTCCTGAATGTTCCACCAAATTTCACAGACTCTGGAATTATATTTCCGGCCTTTCCTCCCTCTATATAACCCACCGTCACCACCTAAACCATCGAAGCAAATCAGATTCATTCAGTGACAACTTTTGTTGAAAGGTTAAAATATGTTGCAACTTGATTCACGCATTAAGTGGCTGGTGGTAAGTTGGGAGAGGATGTTATTTCTTAAGGTTAATATTCAGGGTCTCAGTAAGGATTTGACTGTGATCAGTTCGATCACGACTAGTGAAGAGGTGGTGGAGGTGAATTTACTTGACTTCAATGAGTTAGAAAGCAATGAACATGTACAAGTACACAAGCATTTGTCTTGGGGAGTCCGTTAAAATGATGATAGAGGTGGAAAAAGGATTACCGCAGCCTCCAGAGGATCTGTCTCCCGAGATACAATCTGCTGTAGAGAAGTAATTGCAGATGATGCAGCAAGAATTGGGTCTTTAGCCATATGAGGGGAAGATGCATGCGCTCCTTGCCCTTCAATTACTGCATCGAAAAGGCCAACACCGGCGAGTATTGGACCAGGTCTTGAAGCAATGGCACCGGTAGGTGTTGATGGTAGGACGTGTACACTCAAGATGGCATCAAGGTCGTCCAGACAACCATCTTGTAACATGTGGTAGGCACCTGCAAAACCCTCTTCTCCTGGCTGGAATACAAGCTTCACAGTTCCCTTCCCAAAAGGCATGTGAAACGAAGGTGTTAAAAAAAAAAGATAAAACAGTTTTGGTGTTAATAATCATTAAAAGATGTTCAGTTTTACCTTCAATTTGTGTCTTTTCCCATGGAGTAACTTCGCTGCTCCAAGTAGCATCGCCACGTGAGAATCATGGCCACAGGCGTGCATCTTTCCGTCTATCCTGCTCTTGTATTCCCAATCTACTTTTTCCTTTAGAAGAGGAGCAAACATATTGTTTTAGATAACTATGTATTGAAAATAAAAGAGAACTTGACTTGCTACAGTAAAGCCTTGGCACAGTCTAATCGTCTCCTGTATATATAATACGTGTGTGCTTGTGTTACTTTGTTAGGACTTAGGACAAAAGAAGGAAAAAGGGAGAGACTTGAAGAGGAAGGGCGTCCATGTCAGCTCTGAGAGCAAAAACTGGCTTTTCACCGGACCCAATAGAAGCTACAATCCCGGTTTTGGCGACAGGCCATTTGTAATCAATCCCAAGCAAATCGAGCTCTCTCCTAATAACCTCGCTAGTTCTCTGCTCGTCAAATCCCAGTTCTGGGTACACATGAATTCTTCTCCTGATTCCTCTCATCCACTCAAAGAAACCTGCCTCTCTCGCAGTTGACAATAATTCATTGGTAAGCAACTCAAGACCTAATCCTTTGTCTGTCCCCAAAGCCACAGATTGGAGGCAAAGCCAACTGGTGAGAAGCATTAACAAGCAGGCGAAACCCATGTGAGAAGCAAGTGAAGACAGAGGAGCGACCCTTTCAATTTGTAAGTTCAATGGGGCTTTCGCACACGATGAATCGTAGTTTAGGATCTGTCTTGGTGAGAAAACGACACACATGCGTGTCGTTACCATTGAATTCATTGTCATGGTGATTAGACTTGTCCCCACATAGTTTCTCTTTTCGCTTCTAACCCGCATTTGTATCAAGCGGGGGGTCTTTCCGTTTCAAGCGTCTGATTTTGACGTCGTGGGATGGGTTTCCCTTAAATGGAAGTAACGTAATTATTTAGTTTTTTTTATAAATATTTTTGTAAGAATTTAAAATTTAAAATTTAATCTTATAAATAGAAGTAACGTAATTATTTAGTTTTTTAATATTCTTGTAAGAATTTAAAATTTAAATATTTAATTTTATAAAATTAAATATATAATTTTAATAAAAATATATAACATATAATAATAATAATAATCGTGATAACGACAACAGTCATAATTATAAAAAATTCATGACCATAAATTAACTAAAAAATTTATAAATAATAATAATACAATTCAAATAGAGCAAAAAAGGTCAATGTTATTATTTACAATAAAGGTTTATAATAATTTAATAACGATGTCAAACCGTCATTAAACTATAAGTAGTATTATCATAAATAGTTGTCATCTCTTGAGTTCTTTGTTCTTCAACGCTTTTTATGTAGTGTTAACTTCAACATCTTGAAATATATCTGGAGGTATAAATTCAAGATCTTAACCAATGATGTTAAAAGTCGGATCGTCAATTATATTTCTTCTAATGTTACAATGTTAAAATTATAAAAATAAAAAGTAAAAGGGCATTTACTCATCAGAAAGCTAACAAAAGAAAGTTGGACTATCTCAATTTAGTCTATAAAAAAACAACAGTCAAGAAAAAATTATTATTTCGCGGCTTGCTCTACAATGAGTGCTTTCTTCCAATTGCAAAGGGGCAAAGAAAACATGTTCATAGTTGGGCTTCCACTTTGAACCTCTTATAGGACATATAATGCTGATAAAGTTTGCTTCATATACAAGCTCTCCATATTCTCAATCTCTGTGAGTTCTTCAGGAACTTTAAGAATGCTCCCTGGTTTGGGTGAGCCCGCCCCATTCAGGTTTTGTCCCTTTTTGGTGCGCAAGGTGATCCCTAGCCCTCTGTGAGGATTGCGGGAGTCGAATCTAAGACCTCAAGGTTTTGTTGCGTTGAGACGCACGCCTTTTAGCTCAATGGTAAGAGGCGTGAGTTTAGCACCCAGCAAATCCGTGAGATTAGGGGTTCCACTCCCCGCATTACCAAAGCGGATAATACTAGTTTGCATGGTTTCGGTTCAGCATACCATATACCGTACCTAACCACACCACGTAGCTCAATGGTAAGGAGCGGCGTCTCAACGCAACAAAAGCCTGAGGTCTTTGGTTCGACTCCCGCAATCCCCACAGAGGGCTAGGGATAACCTTGCGCACTAAAAAGGGACAAAACCTGAATGGGGCGGGCTCACCCAAACCACTCCCCATACAGTCCATAGGAACTTCAGAGTCACAACCTGTTGCAGCGTCAGTTCCTTTTGGCAAAACTGATGGTTCGTTTCTTGAGAAAAGTCTGTCAAGCATGGATTCACACTCCTTTACAAGCTTGTTCATATGAGTTGAGAAGAATGATTGTTGCATAACCTTTTGGATGAATTTATACCTCTTGAGTCTCTTTCATGAATGTTACTGTAGCATAATTGAAACTAAATTCATGCATTTTTCAGAACAAAACAGAGACAATTTCTACGCGAAGGGCCAAAATGTTGACACTATGGTTCCATTATCTGAAAGAGAACAAAATAATAGAGTGATGAATTAAGAATTTAGTTTAAGTTACGCTACAGTAACATGTAGGCACAAGTAATAGCATGGCTTAATTTGTTGATTTCTACTTGATGGATTCGTTCATGCATAGCTTCGGTGATTTAGCTGCAGAGAAACGCAAGTAATAACAATAACTTAAAGGGTACAATTGACTTTTCCTATCTTAAATTTTCAGCTGCAAAATAAAACAATATTTTAACTTCGATATTCTGCAAGCGTACAGGTCGTTTGCGTAGTACCTAAGGTGTCAATCCCACAAGGAGGGTTAATCTAATCCTAAAATCTAAAGTTAAAACTAATCATAGAAATTCAAATTTAATTAAACTAAAATAATGATGCAATTCAATCAATCGATTCAATTAAACAACTTAATTCAAGAATTAATCATGAAATATTAACAAATCAGCAAATTGCAACACACACATCAAGAATCAACCTAAGGAACTACCAATTGAGAGAAAGGGGAATTTTAACACTAATCTAATTAATTATTAATTGTTGGATTATTAGTCCTGGATGATCCTAGGGTTGATTACTTTCTTTCGAGTTATAACCAATAACCCTAAATTATAAACCATAATCAGATTATGAAAAATTGCAATTTCTTAATTCATAATTTATCTAAACCCTAATTAGATCTGAAGTTTTCCATTAAACTACTTGAAACCTATTTCAGATCTCTTTTCACATAATTATCGATTTGATTGATTTATCGTTCTTATTAAATTACCTAACTCTCATTAACCCAATTTAATTATTTTTCATTCGACTCATCCTCTTAATCTATAACTGAATTATGCAAGTGCAGAAATCAATCACAATGAATCCAAATAACACAAACAATTATATTTTTATTGAATTAAAGGTAAAAACAACCCGAAGGTGAGTTTAGACATTCCTCAACATTTATAATCCTATCTAAATAGCTATCCTAATTCTATACATAAATAAAATTGAAATACACCAGAAACTAGATCTGAACGGATGACAGAGGCAGCAATGTTTGGAAACCTCCTATTACGGGAAGTACTTTGCGTCTGCTTCTTCTTTACGTCTCTCTTCCTTTGTCTCTTTCTCAATCTCTTGATGAACTCTCTCTAGGGTTTCTTAATGGTGGTTGATTTAAGAAGCTTTCGTTTCTCTTTTGTCTTGTTCATTTTATATTTGATGTGTTTGTGGCAGCCCTAGGATTTTTCAGGGTCGAAAAGGTCTAAAAAACCCCTCAAAATTTAGCTTTTCTGTGTATCTACGCATCTATCCAATGCAGGCCATGATTGTAGCCCAAATGTAAGCTCTCTGTCATGATCATGGCAGGAAGGCCACGATCGTGAGCCTAATTTGATGCTTCTGTCACAATCATGGCAATTTAACCACGATCATTGGTAGTCTCCCTCGCTTCTATCATGATCTTGGTAGGATGGGCCACGATTGATAGTTATTTCGATCCAAGTCTTTTCGAAACTTCTCTATTCTTCGCTGTTGACCATAAAATACTAACAAATACATCAAGGTACTTCAAAGACATAATAATTAAGCTCAAATGCTTGTACTAACCCATAAAAACACTTAAACAAAAATAATTCACAAACTAACACAATTATACCGAAAACTCATACTAAACAATTGAATAAACAGATAAATAGATATCAAACTATGTCCTAAAATACGATGCATTTCACACTTATCACACTTCTAAATAGGAGATTTTTCAAAATCAGCTGTTTGAGTTCAATCAGCCAACCCAATCAGATGATTATCATTCATATTTATCAGTTGTTTGACATGGTCAAACAGTTAAAACCTTTCAATCTGCCAAAAAATAGCTGATAAGCTATTTACCGAACAAGGCTTATGCCTCCTCTATACTAAATTTCTCTTTTGTCCATGAGAAGAAAAAGTCACTATCATTTTGCATCAACTATCATGTTAAAACATTGAGTAAACGATATCCCTAATAGTGTAAGAAATTTTAGAAAAAGTTATCTATTTTTAAAATTTTTACAAAAAATCTTTTACTTTTTAGTTTTTAATAAAAAACCCATCTTTTAAACTTTAAATAAAAAATAACGATGAAGCATATGTAATATAAATGTTAAACGTGGACTAATCAAATGCTATTTATGACAATTCAATACATCTCTTAAACTCGAACATAAATAATTAAATCTGACATAAATAAAAAATTTATTATAATTATCTTTAATTATTAATTTAAGTAGAATTTAATTCATTCATGCCATTTTTAAAAGCTTAGTTGAGTTATCATATTAGTGACATTTGATTAGTCCATACTTAATGTGTCCTTGTTATTTTTAATCGAAGTTTAAGAGAAGGGGTTTTCTAAATTGAAAATTAGAAGAAATTTTTTTGAAAATTTTAAAAATCAAAGGATTTTTCCAAAGTTTATTAAATTATAGGGAGGTTTATGTCTTTTAATCTAAAGCATATCATTTTTTGGCATTGGATCATATGTATTCAAAAATATAAATATCCATTATAATATAATTTACCACTTAATGAGATAAACATGAAAATAATTTACGCATCAAAGATCTTATATTTAAGGTATCTTTTGATACTAGTTTGTAAGTTTGAAGTAGTTAATTATACTATTGTCACTCAGATGTTAGCATAAGTGGAATCTCATCTAATATTAACTTGTTATTTGAAGTATCAATTGATATCATGTGTGACAATCTAAAGGAGATTAGCTTTCACTGGCACTTATTTACAATCATTATTATAATTATTTGTAAGGAATTATAGGTTTGATGGTTAAGGCAAACACAAAACATATGAAGGCAACTTTGCAAGGATTGATTATAGAGATGCACGAAAAGGAAGTTATTATAGATGAATTAGATATATTGTCGAAATTGATCAATTTTTTACATGTGTTCAAGATGAAATGTGCTTAACACGTAAAGATCAAGGCTTAAAGGAAATTTAGAGCAAGGTCTTGCACTATATTCAAGGGATTTGAGGAATATAATTAAACCAACATCAAAGTGCTAAGAGCAATTAGCATCAAACTGGCAAGTGATTTTCATAAGTAAGTTTTAGAAGCTAACTCATTGGTTACAAAGCTAGACATGTGCTGGACTCATGAATTAATTAGATTTTAGATTTTTTGTTAGATAAGGATTTGACTTGTCAAAGTTGTTTAGTTAGTTTTAATCAGATTACGATAAAAGAAAGTTCTTTTCCTTTTAGGATTCTCGTTTTTGATATAATTTGTTATAGATTATTGATGGTACAATTTGAGAGTTTTTCTTCACTTTGTGAAAATTTCCTCTTTTCTTGGCTTTATTTGAAAATGATCCTAGGATTCTAATTCCTTGTTTTGAATTTTAGGTGATTTCTAGCCTAATATTAGTATAAAAACTTTGCCTCTTGAAATTAAGTATTATGTATCCTTTATGTGTTTTTTCTTTCTTTTTACTTATGATTGTGTCATTCGTCATCATAATATTATCTGATTCTTTCTATTCACAGATTTTTTAATTTAGAGTTTACTTTCTGCATTCTTCTTCAATCAAATATGTTCTCATTTTCTTGAATTTTTTTGAGTTAGTTTGCATAATACGTTCATAAAATAAAAAAAGCATAATAAAAAATGCACTTTAAATATCATTTATTGTACGTCCTGGTTATAAAGTGTTCTCATGTACTATAAAGTGTTATAATCTTTTTTCAACTTTAAAAGGATTCTTAGTTTTGTTTTATCTTTATTACCTTGTTTTAATTTCGCTTCCTTTGTTCTTTCTTGTTAATTTCACTTTCTTTGTTGTTTCTTGTTGATTTTCATCAACCAAAGTTATAAGCCCCATTGTTGCTTACTATTTTGGCAGGATCATTGATAAAGTTCTTTTTAAAGAGCTTATAAGCAGAAGTTGAGTAGTAAAAGGTAAGAGTTCTAAGAACATCATTGAGAAAAACCAAAATTAAGTTACACATAAGTGATTATGTAACTTAATATTGAGTTTAAACAAGTAAGGAAATGTGAGAGAAAGATCAAACTTTTTGTTAATAGTATTTTTTGTGCAAGTTTGAATATGATTTATAGTGGAGATAATATAGAAATTGATCTCAAAATATTTATAAAGGCTATTCAAAATCAAATCAAGATTCTAAACATAAGGTTGGATTGTTTAGAGTCCTCATCCAAACCTAAATCCTCTAGGAAACAAACGTTTGAGGAGGAGGAAAATAAGGATTTTGATTATGATGGGACTAGTTGTAGGAAGGGTAAATGACTGTTTCAAATCAAGATAGAAATTTGGGTAGTATTATGAAAATCTCTTCCATTCCAAGGAAGAATGATGTTGAACTATGCATGGAGTAGGATAGAAAGGTAAAATATGTATTTAATTAATTATCATAATTACTGTTGGGCCCCGAAAAAAATTATATTCATTTATTTATTCTTTCAATTTAATTGTTTTATTTTTTTAGATAGTTGAGTTTTTTAAATTAGCAAGATTGAATGGAAATTAGAAATTACAAATTGGAAATTAGAATTTGAATTAAGTTAGGTGGTGTTATAGGGAAGTAGAGGCATATAAGACAAATAAGGGCAAAATAGGAAAGTCTAAGTTAGTGGAGGGCATTATTGGAAGAAATA
>JANVCL010000004.1:23830040-23846077 GCA_026546855.1 Erythroxylum incrassatum | reverse complement strand
ACTAGAGTGTTCCAGTCGGCATTGTAGTCGACCTAGTCGACTACAACCATGTCCTCGTCAACTAGGACATGTATTTTCCTGAACTGACCTGTCTTCACTCTTTTTCTTATAACTTTTCCGTCCGACCTCCGATTGACCTGATACTCGAGGCATCAGATTCGTAAGACATTTGGCTACCCCTGCATGTGAATTTGTGGAGTTTTAAGATTTAATTGAAATGGATGGATGGAATCAAAGTGAGGGGATTGGTTAAAAGACTATGACTTAGTTATTTTTCCACACATACTGAATTGTTTTAGCCATATTTGGCCCTATAGAGATCCGAATTGAGTAATTTTTGTGTCGTTAGATTTTTAATTTTTAGAGGGCTATTTTGTGATGTGAATTACGGGATAATACCGAGAATGTCATGAACATGCATTGTACACATTTTAATTGCTACATGTGCATTTCGGATTGTCCATGCGGTAATGTTTATATTTTGACTATTATAGAGGCACATTTGGAGTGTCGATCCATCAACGTTGTTGAGACTTGCCAACATTAGCTCGGAAGTGATAGGTGAGTAACCTAGATGGGTCTCTCAATTTTTATATGTCTACTGTGGTAAAAATTGGCGGGTTTTGTGTTTCATTATGACTGTGGATTTCGGACAGAAGGTTCGATATATTGGGAGTTATGACATAGAAAGTGCTTGTGATGTGATGATATATGATGATTTGTGATATAAAAATTGCTTGCTTATAATGTGCTCAGTTGTGACACATGGATTAAATGTGATATATCTATATACTTTGTAAATTGGGACATATGCATTTTATAAATGAATGCATGATCAGATATGACAGTTGTGACTGGAGCAGCCACCGAGAGCTAAAAGCTCATCGTATTGGGCCTCGAGCCCACACTGATTCAGAGCCACAGGCTCACCGATTAATGTGCCCAGATTGGGATAGTTCAGGCGCTCGGTCACAACACCGTAATAAAATAGGAAAATGTCACATACGCACTGCATACATATTTGATTGAATATTTTGAATGGGTGAAAGGCAAGAATGCCTTATACATTTGTGATTTACTTGAATATAATCTTGTGGTACTTCTGAACGTGTAATTGTGAATTTACTGTGATTTGCTTGAGCGCGAGTATTTCTGAATGTGAAATAACTGTAAATTGTTGTTTAAGTGTTGCATGAATTGAGTGAACCATCAATGATGGTTACCTCACTGAGTTCGCAAAACTCACCAAAATTGCAACGTTGTCTTTTCAGATTCGAGAGTAGACTCTTAGCTCCAGAAGGACTTTTCGAGCCATGTAGATCATTTTGGCGGCAGACATAATGGCTCACAGGTCAGTCAGCTGGGACTTTTGGGATGACCTAGTTAGGACTGATGTTTTGTATTTTCCCTGTATATGTAGCAAATTGTACTACGTTTGTGGAGTGATGGACAGACCAGAAACAGTGACAGTTGTATATATTTCTGCTTTTGGTGAAATGAAATAAGGAAAATTTTGGTTTAAAAAAGTTCGTGATTTTATATTAATGTTTTATTATTGTGATGCCATGTGGAATATAGTGGTGTTTGTTCGTAGTTCTTTCTTGTCGTAGGTTATGTACCGGAATGCCCTGCGGACGTCCCGGTGTGTACCTTACGGTAAGGGGGCGCTATAAACACTCATTATAAGTCAAAAAATCAATGATGCATTCTACATTACTTAATTGTTTGTTTTAATTGTTTTACCACAAGTGCATAATGTAGTTGTAGCTAACAATGTAAGTACAAATCAATCCCATGAGGATTCTTAATTAACTACCCACTATCCATAAACTTAGCAAGATATATCAACATTTATAGATGATTGGATAAATGAAATAAAGTAAAAATCTAAATACTAATGCAAAGAAATATTCAAGAATATACCAAACTACGAATTAGCTAGATTTAGGTCAGATTCCCCTAAGGCTCTACTATATTTAGTTTCACTATTGATTAATAAATTATTCTAGTTCTTAGACCAGTAAGAGTTCCTAATTTTGACGATTATCTTTAGAGGAGCCACTAATTACTGTATAATAAGCAATTGCTACACCCCTAACAAAGCATATTATTAAGGAGCCTCAAGGCAAGATAAGGTCATTTTTTCCTATAAAAGGACTTCATCCTAACTGTAAAAGTGTAGATACTATAAGTAGCACTTTTATCTTTCATTCTCAAATAAAGTTTATGGACTTGATTGAAGTATTCATACCCAACCAATATATTCGTAATGACATTACAAGATCATACAAATGGTTCAAAATTATAGAAGTCCATTCTCTTAAAAACGTTAGTAACTTCTTGAACCCTTTCTTTCTTTCTTTCCATAACTTGTCATTACTTCAATATTTACCATCATCATTAAAGTTTTATCAACAGTCATCCTCATTTGTACACTCTATGTCTCTAATTAACCATGAATCCAAACTTGTCAACCATGCATTTATAAGTAATAAATGTGTGTGCAAATCCATCTTCATCTTTAATAGAATTAAACATTCAAGTGCTTAAAGAGGGTACTTTTGGTATTTCATGATAGAAGTACTATGGAGTAACTCTAAATCAAATGAAATCCCAACCAATGGTAATAAAAAGTTATTAAAAAGCAAGTAAATTAAACAAATGAAATAATGGCCTCGTAATCAAACTAGCTATAGATCATCATAAATGGAAAATTTATGAAATTCATACTAAAAAAGAACTAAAAAATAAAGAGCTGAAATCATTTTTTAAGAGAATAAACATTTTATCAAACACCTTACATGCATCAGAAATTCATTCTAACATCACAACCAAAATCACGTTTTGTCCCTTCTATCACTAACATTTATACCTTAAAATTGTTTTCCAATCACAAAATAGATAAATAAACGAAAGTAATCATATAACCAAATTAACTTTCATCCAATATATGAAAAAAAATAGATGACAGTGGCTACAAAAATACCTCCATCGAAGGATACGATGATAATGACCGAAAAAGACAAAACTGACGAGTAGAAGAGGAGTCCATGGTAAAGAAACTGAAGAGAAGAAAATCAAACGAGAGGAGAGATGAAGCAGAGACGAAGAAGAAGACGCAGGTGGGGGAGGGGGGGAAGGAGGAGCTTTCGGGTGAATTAAATATAAAAGAAAGCTAACACCAAACGACATCGTTTTGGTTTACTTTAAAATGCTAAAGCCAAAGCAGACGATGACGTTTACCCTAAAAATTAACTGACGAACAAATTTCCTTTGGTAAACTTAAAATTTTTTATTACGCCAATAACTTCTTTACCAATAAGCATTTTATATCATCGCTAAAGTCTTTTCAAAATTTTGTCATGATGATTTCCCTCCATATTTACCGAAGAATATTACTACTGTCGCTGAATGAAAATTTTCCCGTTAATGTTACCGACAGAAATTGATTTTCTGTCGCTAATTTTCCATCGCTAATTCCTAATTTTCTTGTAGTAATTGTTGTCTACCACCTCTACCATGATTAGAGGATATATGATTGAAGAACATAGTTTAGTAAGCTATTGGTGGAATAGGTTCTTTGATGGACTTATCACTTGCAAAACTTTCTTCTTCACTTAATAGAAGGCTAAAAAGATCATCAAAGGAGATAACATCTAATCCATATTCCAGTGTACCCATAAATGGTTTATAAATAGGTCTCATTCCATTGGTAATGACTTGAACTAGGTCATCTTCTAGAACCAGGCTATGAAGGCTACAAGTTGATCATATATGCTTTTTACTCGTTGTACATATAAAGTAATAGCTTCCCTCGTGTCTCTATTCAACTTGTAAAATTTAGACTTAATAGTTTGTATTTGTGCTTTGAAACTAGCTGTATAAATAGATATAAGTTTTACTCATGCATCTCTATCATTAGTGGCACCAACTCCTTGTGGCATAAATTTTTTTTCATAAAACTAATGATCCAACTGAGAACAAGTTTATCTTGATGGAATTAGGAATTGATGTCTAGATTAGGTTTATTATCATTGATCATTTAGGGTGATGGTATAAGGATACTATCTATATAATATACAAGATCGCAAATTTAATAAAGGGTAGCAATTGTGCTTGCCATAATAAAAAATTGGTTGAATTCAATTTGATAAGGAACTAATGAGTAATATTCGATAGGGAAGAAATATTCATTGTTCTAGATGTGCCTATTATAGAAGAAGTGGCTTGGGCGCTTTGTAATATACCTTTAGTTGTTGTGGGATTAAGAAAAGAAGAGCTAATTATTAGTAGGCCTTGAGAAGCTCTAATACCATGAAAACTTTACTATTAACTTTTTATAACTTAAATTAATGTGTACTATATGTAGTACATATAGAATACATGATAGGCATAAACTAACGAAATATGAACAACCCTATCTAATTATGCTTGTTCATATCAATTCTATAAGTTTATTAACATACAACAAACTTGGTCCTTATCATATTATCCTATCTTACATATTTTCACGATATTAAAAGTGCAAAAAAGCCATCATTAATGAAGCATTGCAAAAGTTGCATAAAACTTTGATCCATGCCTGGAAATTAAATTGCGATCGAAATATGCTATAAATTGGTTTGAATAGCAGTGAAGAACTTCTCTAACTTATTCTTATACATTCCTTTTTACCACATCAATCCTTTAAGCACCCCATCAATGTTTAACACTACCTGAGTCCTTCTAATTAATTATTCATAAAGAAAGCCTCCATTCATCCACTATTTTTTGTTAGTCCCACCATTAACACATAACATGAGACCTATTATTGAAAAGTTTGGAACTTTGGTCAAGATAGCATTGAAAAATGCATAGCGCTTAAATCCCATTACTTTTGTTATAATCGATGTCAACATAGAGAGGATCATGAGTTGTGAACTATATGAGGCTAATAATCAGCCAGAAAATTAAGAGTTTTATTATAAATGTATAACGTCATCCCATATTAGGTGGTCATACTTTTTATCTCGATTTCTGGTGGAGTGACTTATTGGTTCACTAATTTATGGTAAAGTAAGCTATCGATTTGTCAATTTCGGGTAGAATTAGTTGCTACTTCTGAAGAAGTAACGAGAGTTTCAGTTTTTTGAGTGAACTAAGGTTTTATTTTTTCAAATTATTTAAAGGGTTAATTATCAAAAAAAAGTTTAAATTTTTACCAAATTTTCAATTATAGCCCAAACTTTAAAAAGTAACAATAAAATGTCAAAACTTTCAATTTTTTAATTCTAGCCTGAACTTTAAAAAGTAGAAATGAAATGCTTAAACTTTTAATTTTTTTCAATTCTAGCCCAACGTTAATGTTTCCGTTAAGTTTACTGATATGACTTGCTACGTGTTTTAAAAACCTTAACCATTATTAATACATGTCAACCAAAATTAACATAATAAATGAAGATTAATGAAATGACGTTGTTATTAAAAATGACATAAATCAAATTACGTAGTTCTCATAACCTTACGCTTTAATTCCAAATTTTCCCTTCATTTTTGGTTTGTTATCTTGACGCCCTCACCCTTCGATTTTCATATTACATAGCCCCAAGAGAATCATGAAAACGAACTAAAAACGAAGAGCTTACTGGTGCAATATGTTGTAATGTGGAAGTAGTTTGGGGCGTTAGAAGAACAAATATA
Source organism: Erythroxylum incrassatum (assembly GCA_026546855.1). Taxonomy (NCBI): domain Eukaryota; kingdom Viridiplantae; phylum Streptophyta; class Magnoliopsida; order Malpighiales; family Erythroxylaceae; genus Erythroxylum; species Erythroxylum incrassatum. The sequence continues at coordinate 23,840,398 of JANVCL010000004.1, read as the reverse complement.
AAACAAATGGTTGAGGGCATCAAGATAACAACAAATATCATCGGGCTAAAGTTGAAGAAAATTGAAAGTTTTAGCATTTTATTGTTACTTTTTGAAATTTGGGTTAGAATTAAAAAAATATTGAAAGTTTGAGTATTTTATTGCTACTTTTTAAAGTTCAGGTTATAATTGAAAATTTGACAAAAGTTTGGGCCTTTTTTACAATTAACCCTTATTTAAATTCTTTTATTTTATTACTTATTTGTGTGCTTATGTGTTCCAAAATTAGTTTACGTGGCATACCACATCAATATCGTTAATGATGTAGTTAAAGGTAGACTATTTTGTTTAAAAAAGAAAATTAAACATTTGATTAATATTTTTAGTAATTTTAACTCTTTATTTTAAAATTAAGAAAATTAAAAATAAAAAGTGTAATTTACCACGTGTCTGTGTGTCTGTGTATGTATATATATTTATATAGATACATATATCAAGGTTATCAAAGGTTAAAAAGTTTGTCTGATCAAAGTGGATGGAAGTTACCATTGGCGATCACACAACTAAAGTATTGCATCACCACAGGCTACATAGTCTAGTCGTCGAAGATTAAGCTCATCAAAATTGTGCATTTAATTTCGACACTTACAATACTTGAAATATAATCATTGAGATTTTATATTAAGAGTAATATTTTTTTCAATAACAAAAGCTTATCGATAATTGATTTTTGAATGCATACTAGATGAATTTTTAGGTATATATATATAATTAATAATTCACCAATCTCATATTTCAAATCAATTCATTTAGTAAATTATTTATTTAAAATAAGTAATAAATTAAATCTAAATAATCATTTAAAGATGTGTAAATTTTGTAGGGTTGACTAATTTTACTTTTATTTTTCTGTTATAATTTTTATTTTTATTTCTATTTCTTGTTAACTTATCTGATTGCTAATATCAACAAAATTATAATTTTATAACTAATAATAATTAAATATTAGATAAAACTTATAGGTAAGTTAATTTTATGAACTAACTAAGTAAATATTTTTATTTTAATCTCTTATATAATATTTATTAACAAATATTTAAAATAAGTAAAATTTTATTTATAAACTAATATTTATTTGAAATTAATATTAATTATTAAAAAGAAATTTATTTGAAATTAAATTTAAAATATATTTATTAAATAGTTATCAAACTAAAAATATTTTTTCAAAAAAGTTAAAATTTAAGTAATTAAAATAAATTAATTATAATTATTATATTAATAATTAATTTTAAATTAATTAAATAATATATTTAATTGACTTTAAATCTTATTATAAAAAGAAATAAAGACAAAAATTAATTTTTGTGATTTATATAATTTATAAAAACTAAAAGAAACTAAACCCATATAAATAAACAAATTAAGTAAATAAGTTTTGTTAATTTAAAAATAAAAACAATAAGCCCCTAGGACTAGAAACACTTGGAACTCTTATGCTATGTTTGGTTGGGGTTTATTAATAGAATAGAATAAAATGTAACGTAATATTATTTCATCGCTTGGGAGGAAGGTTTATAATGAAATTAAATGGAATGAGATGAAAGATAAGAGTTTCATATTACATCTCATTCCATCTTTAATAGTAAGTAAATGAAAAACCTCTAATTTAGGAAGTTTATGATGGAATGTAAAATAATAAATAACTTTATACTATATTATATTATAAACTATCCATCCAAACAATATTTCACTATATTACATTATGAACCTTTCCATTCCTTTCAAGCAACAATTTTCTAATATCACGTTCATTTATATTCCATTCAGTTATAAAACATTCCATTTCATTAAAAATTAAAGAGAGCATTAAATTTTCCTTGACAAAGAATAGTATGTTGGTTGGCTGTTCGCATTAATTGGAAGAAAAAAAGTCTAATGCCTGTTATAGTTTACATCCTTAGAGAACAATAAAATTTTCCCTAGCATTCTCACAAAGAATAGTTCGTTGGTTGGCTGTCCGCAATAGTTGGGAGAAAAAAAAGAGAGCCTGTTATAGTAATATCCTAGGCTGCAAAACGTTGTGACGTGGGCCAATTCTTGAATGACAATGAATTACGAAGGTTACAGACGGCTATGAAACTAATGTGTGGGGTACCCAATTGAATGGGCTGATTCTTTTCATTAATCTTAGACTTTATCTTAGGCCTTCAAATTTTATTAACGGAATAAGGAAACTGAACGTAAATCCAATATATTTGACCAACTAGAGAAGAATAACCGATCATTCCAAAGCTTGTGAAACTTGATATCTTTTACAAATCTTTCTTATCTAAGTTTAATAAGGAAATTGATATCTTTTACATGCTCGATTCAAAGAAATGGATTTTTTTTCATTTTTCTATAAATTTGAATTGCATTTGGAAAACCTCTAAAAGAAGTTTTTCATACTTTTAACTTGTTTCTTATTTGGAAAAATATATCAGTTACCATAATAAGTATGAAACTTTCTATTTTTAAATGCTTTACATGATAATAGGTTATTGCAACATAATTATATTTTCAGAAAGAGAATCGAGTTTAGGTTCAAGAATAATGAATGTAAAATTTTCAGTTTAAGATTCTAAAGAAAAAGAAAACAATAAAGAGATAGGGAAGAAATCTAGAAAGATAAAACTTTTGTTAGAAAAATAGGAATGAAAGTGAAACTGATGAATACGATTCTAAATTTCTAATACATAGGAAGAAGCATGCCCTAACAGTTGTAGTTCATAGGATAGCAGTAGAAGCGACACGTAGGGACGGAGCCAGACTCAACTTTAAGGGGGGCCGAAATTTTTAAAGGTAGGAATTTTTTTTAAAGAGGGGTCACTTATATTTGTAATTTTAAAAATTTTAATTATATAAGTAATTTAAAAAATATATATTTGAAAGAGGGCCATGCCAATACATAGCTTCGTCTCTGGCGACACGAGTAAATGTTGTATTATTTGACTTTGGTTGGTGGCTCATTTGTACTTTTTTGACTTTGTTGTCACAATATCTATTTCATATTGGGAAGAGGTGAAGATGGAAGGAGTTTTTAAAGTTATAAAATAACTCCTCCCCCTCCTAATCAAAATCATCCCAAAAAATTTGATAAATACTCAAAAGTTGTATACATATCAAATTTAGTATTCCCTTCTTAATAAGAGCAGGCTGCCTTAAGTGGTGCTCGAAAAAGTAGGCAAAATTGGCCGAACTCCGTTATCAATTTTCGGGTGTATTCTTTCCTTATCTCTTTTATTTATTCCGCATTTATAGTATTCAATATTATTTATCGAGTATATTTGTGGTGTTGTGTTCAATTATTTGGGTGTACTTATTGTTCGTGTGTGTACACGGGTTAGGTTGCGATCAATATACCGTGCACGTAATTTCTGTCTAGGAGGTCGGGTTTTAAGTGGGAACGTTTGTGACCCCTCCGCCCTTTCCTGAGATTTTACCTGGAATAATAATACTGTCTTAGGAGTCCGTTTTGTTGTCTTTCCTGGGTATTACTGAATCATTTCACTTCACTAGTTGTTTCCTTTAGAGGAAAAAATTACCTGATTTTCCCAACAAGTGGTATTAGAGCTGAAGGTTCATCATTGGCTTGTTTGTAATATTTGTAATATTGAATACTATTATGAGTCTGTAATGACGTCTGTAAATTCACCAGCAACTGGGGAGACAACAAATATGACACAAGCGGCATCGACTTCCTCATGGCAGAGGATTCCAATGTCAAGTATGAAGTTGGCGGTGGAAATATTTGACGGTACTGGTCATTTTGGCATGTGGCAAGGCGAGGTTCTGGATTCCCTTTTCCAACAGGGCCTTGACATAGCTATTGAAGAAGAGAAACCAGAATATGTAGAAGATAAGGATTGGAGTATCATAAATCGGTTGGCATGCGGAACAATTCGATCATGTTTGTCTAGAGAGCAAAAGTATACTTTCAAGAACGAGACTTCTGGGCACAAATTGTGGAAGGCATTGGAGGACAAATTTCTGAAAAAGAGTGGTCAGAATAAGCTAGGCTAGATAGGATTGTCAAGTGCTAGTTGATCCCAAAATTCTTATAATTCAGACACACAACTGTGTATTGTCTGTCCAAGTTGCTGTTGCGTTCGGTGGAGTCTCCTGTAAAGCTGAAATTGATGGACATCATCTGATACAGAGTAACGATTTTTTAGGATATTCCATACCTCCTAAGTTGTGTCAAACCATCGAAAGTCAAGTTTGGTGGCTTTGGCACATTTATTTCAAAACCATGTTAAGGTTTGATGGTTCATGCCATCACATGCCACTAATTGTTCAGTAAATATGTCAATGTCTTTATCTTTCTTTTGAGAGGGTTTAGATATTTTTCTAGTAACAATATGCCAAAGAAGTTTTCCTTTAAGAAAACTACACATTTCCTCAACCCAAAGATCATAGTTGGAGTTATCAAAGATGATATTAATAGGGTTGGTAATGTATTGGAGAAGTTTATAGGCATCCATAGTAAAAGAATGCAATAAAATAGGAGGAAACCTACTTATAAAGATAGAATTTGGTTATTCTGACCTTAAAATTGGATTCGGGGCGTGAAAAAACCTTAGGAATTAGTCTAGTTTGTGAAGAACCCAAATTAAAATGTACTAAACCAGATGATCTAAAGGCCAGTCAACCACTTGTCGAACTGAACTAAACCGAACCGATGAGTTTGAATCGAATAAAGAGAGTACACGTGGATAGCTCAGAGGACAACACATGTATCAATGACTTTGGGACACGTGCCAATGTCGTGGCATCCAACTGTATACAATTGAATGCCGTGTCGATGACGTGACGTTGACGTGTACTCCCCCTTTGCAGTGGTTGAACGATGCCGTTTTATTTTGGATTGAAACTATGTCGTTTAAATAGTCTTCTTCCTTCAAATATTCTATAACTATTTCGGAGATCAATGGCTTGTGGCGGCATGTGTGGGAGCGTGGAAGGTGTTTTGATGATGAAATTTGCACTGAAGTGATCTTCAAATAATGAGGAATAATTTGGTGTATAGAAAATTGTTTTTAGAGCAAATTTACGAACCCATAATGTAAGAACAGAATACTTGAGAGCAAGAATGGAAGAGTTGCATAATTTTGATTCCTTTTGTTACAAAAGAGGCCCGGATACTATGTAGAAATAGAGAATGATAGACCGAATTAAAGATGAAGTTTGTATTTTTATGTATATCAAAAGAGAAGTACATACTGTTATTTATACATTGCAGATGTCTCTAATTAAAGCAACAAATCAACATAATAAAATACATCATTAATGTACATGATCTTAGGCAAAAATACAAGCTAATTACAGGAGATTATTTGACTAAGAGAAACTGTGCGATTATAAACGTTAATACATGCAAACAAAAGGTCACAATTTTATTAGAATATGATTTGATGGGAATGCTAACATGGGAAGTAGGGACAAATAAATTTATCGTCGTACATACGCAAAACTTGCCATCGATTTCCTTGTTTCTTATATAGATCCATATAATTTAAAATGTCTGAATTAAACCCTCTCAATGCTGTTTTCCTCTTCCTCTTTTTTTTTTTTCTTTTCATTTCCTTCCGAAAGACAAAGCAAAAGTTTCATAAGATTGGTTGTCTTAGAAAGTTGCCAACCTCGTTAGAATGTACAAATATAAGTACACTGTCCAAGGCATTCTTAAAGCTAACGGTGACGAGTCAGAAACACATGGCAATGCTCTACTCAGTTTCTATTTCCAAGCACAAGCAGCAACCAGGTCTCTGCTCATCCAACCAAGATACAGAGCCCCTCCCCTCTCTTCAAGCCTATACTTATCACAGTAGCTTTCCAGTAGTCTTTTGATGGTTGCATTTACCAAGGGGCTTAAAGGGCATGGAGCGAACCCTGCCATAGCAAACCGTGACTTCCACTTGCCAAGGAGTTCATGTCGTTCCACCCTTTCAATTCCTTCGCATGCTATTATGTTAACAACATCCCTTGCCAGGCAATGCTGCTCAATGTTAATCCTCTCTTTCCTCTCCCGAGGAAGGGTTACATCAATTGATTCAAACATAGCGGTGTAATAATTTAACGTCTCAAGGAATCGAGGGAAGAACGCAGCAGTATTTGTATTAGACTCTTGCTCAACAAGGGTCACCACTTTTGGTGAAAGGCTCTTCACAAACCTCAGCAGATGATCTCGGTGATTATGAATGCTGACACTTTCATCAGGCATATGATGAAGCATGAAGGCAAAATTCACAGCTAGAGCCTCCCCATGTCGGATTTCAAGGTTTTTTACCTGAACCTCACAACCAGACATGGTAACGGAATGAAACTCAAAAGGAACCTTAAATAACTCAGCAAGCTTAGCCAACCTCTTCCCAACAATATCCAGTCCTCCTCCACGGGCATGGGCAGATGTTGAGTCATCAATGCCTGTAATACGAATGTGAGGCGGCCCACCAGGCCTTGCAGCAAAGGCCTGGATAAGAGAGATCCACTGACTCCCCTGTGCTATTTGAAAATCAATTATGTGAACCTTATTTTCTTGCTTCATGGCTTCTGCAATAGCACCATTCGCAGACATGTATCCAAACTTAAAGTAGGGGCAAACCTCATAAAGAATGTGCATGTAAGAGAGCAATTCTTCACTTTCTGGTTCTATGCATCTAAAAGCTTTGTATATAGAACTGCCAGAAGAAAACTGCCGTGCAATGAGCCCTTCTAACATGTATGCTCCCAATCTTTGAATTGGCTCACCAGAAACAGACACCATTCTACGTAATTCATCCATCAACCATTGTGCCATCAACATATCATTATCTGAAACAGCCTTTGCGCAGGCAATAAGGACCTGTCTCAGATCCCCTCTAGAAATTGTTTCCAATGTTTTTCCCCAGTTATCCATCTCTGGTAATTTGACGTTTCTCCCATCCTGAATCAGGCTATTCATAATATCAGAATCAGGCCCAAACATCACAGTTTCTAGTTCCCTCAACTTGTGCTTGAAATTATCAACATCTTCAGTGGTGCAAGAGCTACTTAATGGAGAACTATACGCATAGTCAGGGGAATGGCGTGTATCAGATGGATATGAATGAGACTCGAGCTGTGACAGTGGACTTCCATTGGGTGATAAATTGACAGTTGATGGTGAGTTGTACAAAGCAGAACTGTCCTTTGCTGAAGATGATTCCAGAGTGCAGTATTGGTCATGAGAATTCAGAGTGGAGAAATGGTTCCCTTGGCTGTCTCCATTATAGCATTGGTCTAAAGTTTGGAACCTTTCCATGAAGCAGTCAACTTCTTGTTTTGGTTGATAGTATAATCTGTTACACATGCCTGATCTTCTGACTTGCGATGCTTGCATTGAGTTCTTTGCAACTGTATCCTCCCACATTAGTAAGAGGGACTATTACCCTGGTAGTCTTAAATGAATTACCAAACTATGGCAAGCAATTGATCTATTTTGGTTCAATTGCATGAAACTTGGAGTTCTCTCTGCAAATCAGCCAATGACTATCAGAACAACAAAATAAGCAAGTTAAGCTGCTCAAACAATTTCACCATTCGGCCAATGGCTACAGTAGCATTATAAAATTCAACAATAAAATAAGTAATACTTAGGCTCCTTCATAAGAGCAAGATCAAAATTTACCCTAGTTAATTTGGCAGAAGCCATCACTAGTACATGGGCATCTAAAAGAAGAATCAGAAGTTGTACATGTACAATGAGTCAGAACTGCTAACTTCAGCCTCATTTTAAAACAATCAGCTGGCTCACCATTTATCCTGAAGTTATTGTCGGAGTACAAGAATAAGAGTCCAGCAAAAGAAAATTTCAAAATAAATGGAAATGTTCATGAAGTAAAAGAACCTCAGTTATCCAATTAATAGAGGAAAAGAAAAAAAAACAGATCTCAAGAAATTAACTAAATAGAACTGGTACCATTCTATACCTTAGGGAGAACATTTACAACAATAGCATACAGGTTTCAAAATACAAATGTGACCACAAAAAGACAGAGAAATCCCATAGACCACGTGAATCATCTACCAGATTATCGAAGTGACTAAGGTAGACAATGATGCCAAGTTTTGACCATTAAACTAACAACAGTTAGCACTTGATAAATAGGAAAGTTCAGATTCGTATGATGGTCAAATGAACAAAAATCAAAGATCCAATTGGTTCCTAAGATCAAACTTCTATCATAACAACAATGTCGACAAGCACAGAGAACAGACCATGCCAATTCAAAAAGAAGGCACTTTTGAAGGTCCAAAAGTGTCAAAACGTGAGATTTCAAGAAAGAGAAAAACAAGGAAGGAACTTGGTAATACATGTCACACAAAGAAAAACGGAAGCTCCCAATCAACCTGTCGACCAAAAGCCACTTGAAGAAGAAAACCCGAGATTCAGTCTTTCCTTGCCAATCCAGTTTGCAATCTTTTACACACAGAGTCATGAACTTTGGACGCATCAGTTGGCCAAGAAAAAATGAAACATCAAGGACGACGACAACAACAATGAACTCCTAGCTATGCTACGGTCTCGCCTTCAACATAATAAATCAAATTTGGACATACCTACAACGTATTCTTTTCGTGGATTGTCAGCAACACCCAAGTAAGAGATTCTGTTTGAGAAGAGACTTTTGTCTCTGTTCCGAAGAGGGTGCTCTGCTGGCCAGTACACAGGAAAGTAAGAAATCAAAGGGTGTTGGACTTGGAGGCGTTATTAAATACACAAAGTAATGAACTTAAGGAAAGCCCTCTAAGCATGAGAATATTTACAGCATATGCCTCCTCACGTCTTTTTATTAGAGTAATTACCGAATCTGCCCATACGGATCCAACAACTAGTATTACTTGCCAAGTTTGATTTAGAATGAGGAATTAGTTGACACGACCCTCCGAGAAATCGAATTGAATGTTGAATTCCAACGACGCTTAGTTCGATAATGACTGACGATGTTTCCAAGTCATGTTTCAGTGGCTAATCGCTTGACTCGGTTTTACCGAGTCATCTCATCTATCAATGCGATAAACGATCTAGAATAAGAACCAAGTCCAATTTCTGAGGTTCGAGTCAAGTTAACATTAAGTTTAGACTTTCCGCCGACCACGTTTTAGTGAAACTTCATACAATGATCGGGAAAGACACGTTTTAACTAAGTTTACAAATGTAGTTATGGTAAAGAAAGCTAACAAGAAATGGAGGATGGGTAGAGACTTTATGGACTTAAACAAAGCATGCCTAAAGGAAAGTTATTTCCTAACAAAGATAGATCAAGTTATGGATATTATATTGAAACATACAATATTTTGTTTTACGGATACATACTCAAGATATAAAGCTAAGTTTGATTGAGCTTTACGCTAAACTCGAGTTACATAATTTCCTTACCAACTTCCTTACCATTATTGTTTTCATCATCTTTTCTTTTTGTTCTCACCTTTCTATCTATAACACTAAAAAAACCATACCCCAACCTCCCACTCCCTACCCTAAACCAATAGCTATAACCCCCCTCTTTTAGATTGCTTCTAACCATAAAGCCTAAGCAAAACCTTTCACTCTTTTGTTCCTTCTTTTAGAATGACCCGTTAGCTCTCTTTACTGCTTGGCCCCCTCTTCCATCCATGAAATATTAGAACCAAAATATTAATCAAGCTTACAATCAACCATTGAACTATCTAACCCATAGACATTAGGAAAAAGACTTAGAGCATTAATGCATTATCCTTAGTGATGTGACAAACCGTGATGAAATTCCTCCACTTAGTTATTGCCCCCTATCTTTTGAAGATGGTATTATTCTACTAGCTTCCCCTTAAGATAGTAGAGAAACAAACTTGCAAAATTAAAAGATTCCTTATTGGATATTTTTTAGGAAAGGGATTTACATACGAAAATGTTAAGAAGATTGATAAGACTTTATGGAATAGATATGGCTATCATGAAATCCTAATATGTTGGATCTCGTTTCCGGAATCCAACTCTTAACAAATATACCATCATACTTGAGCGTGGTTTCTTGCAATCTCTTCTTGCTCTGATATCAAACATGTTGGGCCCCATTTACCATAAAACGTGTGCGTATTATTGCTCGTCATACAAACGTGAGCGTAATTCAAATCAAATCATAAAGCTTAAAGCCTCATGCCATTTCGTTTTTTTTTCTTTTTCCATAACACATCTCACTAATATATGTAACAACAATTCATGTGCAAAATTCATCATCCCAAATCCATAACTTACTCATGTTATACCTAATTTCAACTCAACCTCATCCATATACAAATTCATATTTCCACTCATCATCATCCATACATAATTCATA
>JANVCL010000004.1:23810588-23822529 GCA_026546855.1 Erythroxylum incrassatum | reverse complement strand
AATATGAAAGGATTGAAAAAGAAAAAAATGAAGCAATATTAGTTAAACTATGATTTGTTTGTTATGAGTTGGGTTCCAGAAACGGGTCCCAACATTTGTGGTATCAGAGCAAGAGTTTTAAGGAATCATGTTTATATATGTGTTTTTCGATTTAAGTAGTTAGGTCTCGGTAACGGGATCCAACAGCTCAAATAGGCTTTGATACTATGAAAGAAGAAGACAAAACTAAGAAGTTGAAAGTGTAGTCTATTACATTGATTTTCTGAAGTATGTTACCTTACAACCTCCACTATATTTATACATGGTTTGAGATAAGATTAATCAATTTAACTTTGACGTAATCTAAATGACATAATGAATTAATCTAAACTAAGATGATCAGATAATGTATGATGATTATCTAAAATAAGATGATCAGATAGTGTATGATGCATATCTAAACTAAGATGATATTATAACAGAAAAGATTAGGAAAATGAGTTGTTATCAATAATCATGAAGTTGAGCTATTTACTGCGTGTTATTTTTTGTTCTTCTTTTAATAGCAAGATAACCCGTTGTTGTTATTTCTAGGTTGCTGAGTAAATAGTGTTGTGTATGCAATAATCTCAAGTAAATCAATTTGAATGTTGACGACATATAACTGAATGATGGATTTGAGTTAGTTCTTATTATTTTACTCGTGAATAAGAAGAAAAAAGACATAGACAGGCCATAATTGAATATGATCAAACTAAACTGTGTAAAATAATTTAGTTACAAATATGATTTTTTGGGATATTTACCAAACTGTGTAAAGAATAATTTAGTGAAAAGAATAAATTGCCATAAACACTACAACATAGAATTTGTCCTTGTTTTGATTCTTAATATCTAGAAATCTTGGTGAAAAGGTGCTCTTCAATGCACCTAGCACCTATTGTAGCATTTATCATCCAAACTTAGTCAGAATATGTGGCTTATATTGATAGTCAATTCTAGAAGATGATATAGCAGAAGTTCATTGTTCTAGTAGACATCATCCCTAAAACCACTTGACGTACTTGCTTTGAATTATTACATGTTTAAATTTATCAAGAGGAAATCCTTATATAATGGGAAGACTTTTTATAATCATTTAACTGTACTTATATATGCGTCTTCCTAATACAAATTACCTAGTCTAGCTTACTTTCAAAGACAAAAAGAATATATTCTTCACTTAAAATCTTTCTTGAATAACAAGGCTTATAGACCATGTTCTAGACTTATATACAAAGGTCTAGCCAGGACATTTATCTGCTCATTTAAGTAAGATCTTGTCTTCTAATAATCTATTTAGATTACTACTGAGTGTGTAATATTCTTCTTTTAATTTTTTTGCAACAAATGTAATATTCTTCTTTTAGTTTTTTGCAACAGACCAGTAGAACCCAAATAGCAATTTTTAACTTTCCCTTTTCATTCTCTTGTTATGTTTTTTGCTTTTGTAAATATATTTCTTTTATCAGTTTAAACATAGAGATGGATTATAGGCCTAAAGTTAACATCCCCTTTGGCCTTTGGAATATATTTCTCTTAAGGAGTTCTATGTAGAACAGTATATAGATTATTTCTTTCGCATGCCAAGCCAATCTAGTCACTTCTTGTAACCAAATTCCAATAAATTTAAATTTGTTCACCTTATATTATAACTAACATAAGATGTTGGTTATGTTTCAACATGTTAGTTATGTTGCTTTATATCAAAATCCATTATTATTGCTAGTTTATCTTGTTACTTACTTTACCTTATCAGAGTCCTAATAGAAGTAGGAAACTTCACTTGTTTTTATAGAAAGTTTGATTTGACTACTTTTTTTATAAAGTACTTTATAAGAAACATAAGGTAAGTTTAGGTCCTGAAACCTAATGTTTGATTCTTTATTGTATTTAAATATTTGTTTGACATGAAAAGAGATGAGATCATTAACTTATTAAGTAATTTTCTATTGAGAACATATTTGAGTTTTTTTTTATTTAAGTTGGATGTTAACATATTAAAGCTTGGATGTTTTCATTTTTTGTTCAATAATTTTGAGTTTCATTAGTATCTATTCCACACCCATTGCAAGTCTAAAAAAGTTTGGGCTATCTATTTGGTCTTGGTTATTTTATAGTGGAACATCTAACTCTATAGCTAGCAAGCTTATAGGTAAGGTTATCTTGAACTCATCATATGATGATATGAGGACTTCTAATTGATTCTTTCTTGAGAGTTCTGTTATGCTTTTAAAAATGATGATATTAATACTTTTATTTTAAATGTAGTCCAATAAGAGGTATTAACGCTTGTAATAGCAAAAGCACATATTGAATCAAATTTTGCAATTCTTGTTTCATAATTTAAAGGTATGTTTAAAACTCACTGCTTGAATTCTTCTAAAAGAGTGAGTAAAATCTTAGATACATAGATTGTAGATACCTGTTATTAACATGGTTGCAAACTAGTTTCAGACTACCATTAAAACAATTTGCAGGTAATGGCACTGAGCTTATCAATTATCAAATGACTAAAATTTTATCAAGTGATATAGGAATTTTACGTCAACATAATAGTCCTTAAAAGGAGTGGTTGAAAAAAAATATAGCCTTGAGATTTTACATAATAAGAAACTTGCTTTATGTTAGAAATAAGTTTAAAACTTCTTCAATTCAAAATTTAATGTAACAAAAAAATATTGCATATACAACCAATTTTAGATATGTATATAATCATAATGACATAGTAGGACATATTTAGAAGTGGGTTTCACGTTCTTGCTTTATAAAAATGAATGTACATGTGGGTTTTAGAGATGGCCTCATGCTTCCTATTCTAAGTTAGCCCATATTTCTTAATTGTAAAACCTTACGTTGTCATATATCTTATCATGTGGTTTGTCATAATCTGCTAAACAATTGCATTCTTTGGTAGAATTCAAACTTGGTGTGTCAATTTTGATTTACCATTATGTTATTTACAACTTAATTTGCATTTAGCAATTTTGTAATTTACTTATAATTGTATAGCTATATGGAAAACAAGTTTAATGACTCATCGGAAATAGTCTATCAATACTTAGAAGGACTAAAGACATTTATGAAATTTGTAAAAGATTAAATGGGTTTAGAATGTGAAATTTGTTGTCCATGCATAGAGTGCTTAAATTTCAACAATCAAAGGCAAGATATGGTATATAGTTACTTTTTAATCCTAGGCATAGATAAATTTTATACTCGATGGATTTATCATGGCGAACGTTCTAAAGTAAGAAATGCTAGAAGTGTTGATGTAGGTGATAATGGTGATAACAATATTGATGTATATTAATTACAATTTTAATTATATGCAATATTGTTTCAATGATTTTAAGATTAATTACACTTTTACTTATTTTTCAAAGTTGAAATTGAACATTGGGGATATAGAGAACCTAGACATTTCAAACTGTGTTACTTCATTATTGAAAGAAAAGACTAGGAATCACAGTTTCAAGTTACATAATTATTATAAATCTTTTCCTTCTGATGTGGAGTATAAAGTTGCAATGTTTTGATGGGATTTTTGAATGCCTCCCATGTGAAGTTGTTTACTTATATATAATGAGTGAGTATATCAAACTCACAAATATTTGAGTACAAAGGAGATTATAAAGAGATATACAAAATTTGTTACAACCAAGTTATCCAGTAGAAAATCTAAGAGCATCAACGTTGGTTTTAACCAACATTTGACTAAGTCAATTGTTAGCAGGTTAATGTAGAAGACACACATGGTTGGGATAGCGAGTTTTCATAAATCCTTGCAACTACTGCATGTATATAGTTTCAGAGAGATCACCATTTAAGAAAGCATTATTAACATCAAGTTGCTTAAGAGATCATCCTCTTGATATAGTTAGAGATAATAGTTTTCTCTTTCCAACTTAATGTTCATGGTTGGAAGGGAAGCAAATAAGGATTGGCTGGAAGATGCAGTAAGAAGGAGGTTTGTGTTTTAGGAAGTTGCCATTGATGTTAGTTTTTCAAGCTCTTATACCATATAAAGTCACAAGGTTTTATGGGGATTTTTGAATGCCTGCCCTGTGAAGTTGTTTACTTATTTATACTAAGTGAGTATAACAAACTCACGAATATTTGAGTGAAAACGAGATTATAGAGATATATACAAAATCTGGTACAACAAAGTTATCCAAGTGTAAATAAAGGAGCATTTGAGTTAGTTTTAACCAACATTTGACTTAGTCAATTGTTATCAGGTTGTTCGAGAAATATTCTCCTTAATACGAAGGCATGAAGACATGTTCTCAAACTTATGTTTGAAGAAAATTAGAATAATTTTTGTGATTATTGGGATAACCCAAAAGTTCAAGTTTGTTTTTTTTTTCTGTCTTCACATTTGCTTGCATTAACCTTGATAGAAGATTTAACAAGTACATTATGTTTTTTTTCTTGATTTAGGAAAATTGTGAGAAGAAAACGGTTAGTAAATCAAAATGAAAACACTTCATAATCAATGGTCAAAGTCATTTTTAGTTCTTGGAAATGAATGCATAAGATCTTTGTTTGCAAGTTATACTTAAATCAATAAAAATTACATCATTTATTGTGCCTTGTTTTTTATCATAAAATAGAGTGAGAAGGAATTGCATAGACAAGAGTGTGATAAGATCACAGTATATAAAGTCATTCATTAAAAGGAAGGTAAAGGATGAGTGTCAGAAGAAGCCGAAAATAACTATGTAAGTATAAAAGTTTGTTCAATATTTTTGTTCATTTATTAATGTAGTAGTAAATAGTCATATTTGGATTGAATATTGATTTTCTTTTTTAATTTTAAAATAAAATACAAGAGTTATTAAAGAAGTCTATGTCTGAAGGGAATAAGCTCAGTGCAGAAGACATTTGTGATATAACACTTGGTATATGTTCCAGATATATGAAAGCTCTTGGCTATTGACTTAAGCCAAATGTTTCAACCTTAACTTATAAAATCATTGGACAACTTTAATAGGAAAACAACGAGTTTAAGGTTGCTTTATAAGATGAAGTAATCAGGGGACAAGAGACTTGATCAAAATTAACAAAATTGTTATGTTATTAAAAAGATTACTTGGCCCAGATTATGATATAAGTGAAGGGTATTAATTTTATCTCTTATACCTTATTCTTTCACTTCTTGTATGTACAATAATTTAAATTTAATACTTTTTTTGAATTATAGAATGGATGATGGTGAAACTATTTAGTAATTATATTACGAATTGTAAAGTTATATAATGATTGCTTTAATTAGAACCAAATACTTATTGTATCAATATTCACAATATTTTTAGTTGGTTTTAACTAAGTTTTTTGGATGATTATAGGCTCATCGACATTGACAACACTAAGTAGCCGTTCAGGTTATGCTCTAATATTTTTGTAATCTAAGCATGAAATATTATATTTTGTAGACCTTTTTTTCATTGTTTTGTCTATAAGAATTGATCAAGTTGTCATTAATATCTTGTATATAGGAACAAATAATCATCCATTAATGTTTATTCTTTTTGTTGGTATAATTTATTGATATTTATATAATTTAACTTTATATATACAATGCTCAATATTTTAAATTGATAATTTTTATACGATTTAATTTTATAGTAAATTCACAATTAAAAAATATAACAATACATTATGTACAAAACATATTATTCAATATCATGGATTAAAAATGTAACCAATAACATATCGCAACATTATTAAAAATGTAGCAAATAACATTTGGTTACATTATGAAAAACATAGCAAATAGCATTTGGATGCGTTTAAAAACACATATCTAAAAACATTGGCTATGTTATAGAAACTGTAGCAAATAATATTTATCTACGTTAACAAAAATGTAGCTAATAGTATATAGCTACAAAGATGAATGTAGCAAAAAACTATTGACTATGTTTTATTTTTGTCGTCAATCATGTGTTGCCAAAGTTTTCTCTATCAAGATTTGATTTTTAGCTAAATCTTTTTTAATGTTTTAGCTATGAAATATTTTTGTAGCTAATAATTGTCGTCTACGATTTTTTAAAATGTCACCTATAGTTTTCAGTTATATGAAATTAGCAATGCTTTGTTCGACAAAGCAAGAACGTCACAAATAACTATAGGCGACATGTTTTAGACAATTAGATTTTTTTCTCGTAGTCAAAGGTCTGCTTTGTTATAGGGAGGGACATATCTCAAAATGTAGATCTATGCTTTGTAATAATGAAAGCTACAAAATTAAAAATCGTTTTGCTAGTTGAGTAAGAAATCTAAATGAAATTTTTGTTGAAATAATTAGGACATTTATAAGGGTCAAATTGTGAGACTTTTCAATTCTTTCACCAATTTTGTTGTTTAAAACATTTTCCCCCCGACTAAACTTCTATAATAAAGATGAAAATTAAACCTAAGTTTTTAGGAGCCAACATGCTTCTTATCAGAGTTGCTGTGGTGCCTATTGTTTTAATCTAAATAAGGGTATAAGGGTGAAAGATAACAGTCCAATCCTGATAATTCCATAAATGCAAATCGTCGAGGGGGAGGAGCAATGATATACATAAATTGAATGTTTAATTTATGATAATCAAATTGCGATGAGTTATTCTTATCCAGGATTATGGGGACCGATGAGTAATAATTCAGTTGAGACATCATGACTCTTAAAATGAACCCAGTGAAGATATACACGCTCGTGTTAAAGTGGCAGGCCTACGATCAGACCCCAAAATTCACGTTGCACATTATCACATGTCCAGCAAAAATGTTAATTATGACAAGGTTATCTATTTGTTAATTTAACTGTCTAAGCACATTCTAGAACTAAAAATGGTAAACAATACTTGCGCTCACAAGACCATGTAACACAAGTGCGCGTCACATGTTAATTTCTCCGAAAAAACGATACAACTAATGGACAGAAGAAAAGAAAAAAAACTGATAACCAGCTTTAAGTAGTCTTTGGTGGTTTAAAAAAAAAAATTGAAGATGAAATTGAATAACTAAAGAGTCAAAGTCTTTACAAACAAGGTGACCAGGACCTGAAGGAGGTGCTGATCCTATCTAAGCAACAGCTACTAGAAGATTACCTGAGAATACAGAATGGAACCGGCGGGCTTTTATGTTATTAACTACGCATATAAAATTATCCATCAATGATGTCCGTGGAAAGGTCTACTTTACGCAGCTGATCAATTCTGTTCCGGCTTGCAATCATTGTGGGATTAACTACACTGAACCCTCCATCCACCACAAGATTCATTCCACTCACATAGTATGCTTCATCACTAGCCAAAAACAACGCAGCTTTGGCTATGCCATCTGTCCTGAGAACTTCCCCTCTAAGAGTGCCCATCCCACTCAACATTGCTTCTACTTTCTCTCTCTCAGCTTCACAGCTAACCCTAGCCATGCCTGACACTAGACCGTATGGGGAGATACAATTCACTCTTATTCCATACTGGCCAAGCTCAGGTGTCAGGTTCTTTGCTAGACCACATATCCCTGACTTGGATGCTGCATAAGCATGACTTGAGAGTCCTGCAATTGATGTGCAAGCACTGGCAGTGAAGAGTATGCAACCTTTTCCTTGTGGTTTCATTACTCTGGTCGCATGCTTGGCTCCTAGGAAAGCGCCTCCTAAATTTACTGAAAGCAGGCGGTCTAATTCTGATTTCTGTGCGCCCAGAATGCTTCCTGAGGGTTGATCCAGGACACCTGCATTGTTGAACATTACGTCGAGTTTTCCATATTTGGCTACAGTGGTATCCACTAGATTGATGACATCGTCTTCATTAGAGACATCACAGTGGATGTATGAGGTGTTTTCACCTAGCTTACTTGCGAGGGCTTGTCCTAGGTCATCTTGGATATCTGCAATGACGACCTTGGCTCCATTTTCATGGAAAAGCTCTACACTACTTGCTCCAATTCCGCTAGCAGCTCCTGTGATGATGACCACCTGACCCTCTAACCTGAAATTTTATTTAGTATATGTATGCTTCATGAAGTTGTCAGGATATCTAATGGAGGAAGCAAATGTTACTCGTATCCTGAACTGCATGGAATATTTGTAACGGAGGCAAAATGTTACGGCTGGGTCCTTGGGGTTTCAATTTATGAAGTCTGCAATACCCGATTCGTTTACGCCACATTCGCAATATGTCGTACCGACGTTAATTAAAAAGCACGGGGGCACTAGACCTTTCACCAACACTTCTACAATTATAATAGTAAATTAAGGCGACCAAGAGTTGTTATTATTCAATTATCGGCTCACTTAGCTAAGCTCACAATCAGAGTAAGCGATTTTTTTTCAATTTTTCAACGGAACAAGATCTTGTATCCAGTTTTTATGATGTCTTGTTATGTTCAGTAAATCTCAGCCATTTATTTATGCAGGTTTTGCGTGAGCTTCACATAAATAAACGTGGAGTCCACATAAATAAATGGCTGAGATTCACTAAACACAATAAGATACCATAAAAACTGGACAAAAGATCTGAACTCTATTTCAAACGTCATGAACCAGATTAGTGAAATCCAGCAACCTGCCAGCGAGGAGCGAAAATGTTATATCTAATCCTAAAGTCTTATTAATCTTGCAGCCTATAGGCCAGTCAACTTTTTGGGCTCCTGATGAAGTACAAAACGATTTCTAGGTTGCCACCTGCTAGAGTGAAAAATATTTTGCGTGATATTACAGGCAAAGACGAAAAGTGCTGCTGTTTACACTTGACACAAGCTATAGTGGCCAAAAATGGGGTGAAGCCTGGTATCTGATCTGATTAGGTACTTGGAAGTTTGAGAAGGTGAGTGTTCCCAAAATCCCAGAAACAAGATATCAGGCGAAGATCCAGAACAATAAATTAAGTTGCAAGCAAGTATATTGGAATCTAAGAGTGTCTCGTTGAGCTTTGCTTGTATTGTACACTGAAAATAAGTAGCAACCATGACATGCTCATATCTAATCCTATAATCAAATCTCAAGTTAGAGCCTAATCCAAAAATTAAAAAAGAAATATAATAAAGTCAAACGAAACTGTATGTAGAGGATCGAATATGATAGAAATATTTACCTTCTGCGGGGTGCTACTACAGTAACAGCGCTATTCGTTTCCATTGAAAAAGAGGGGAGAGAACGAAGTTGAAATGCGAAGGATTGGTTAAGTCGTTGTTTTGTAGTTTTCTTCCATTTGCTACCTCAGATATTTATAGGACAAGCAGCAGACAGACTCACGTAAATTTAATTAAGTCGTATATCGGCAATAAATATAGTGGTAAGTAATTGTACTCATTATTGTTAAGAAAGTCCAAACATTGACCTGAAGAAAAGTTGCAGATAAACGCGGTATGTAAACAAACACTTGCGCTTGCGTGGGAACCTTGTCTTAACATGTAGTTAATATAACTTAATGAAATGCCCGCAAATTCGTATTGCAATTACGACCATATATAATTTTATAGTTGTTATTGTGATTTATATTCATATCATTTGTAATTATTCGTAATCCCACTGTAACTCACGATCTATAAATAACTTAATCACAAAAATTTTATTTACCCTTAAATTTAAGGCGCTCTTTCCTTAATTGTCATGGTTTCACCAATAATCACTCTTGATTAGTTGTTGGATGGATGGAAGATCAAATCAATTCTCTGATAATTCCTGTCCTACTAATTAGGGGATCAGATCACCTATTTTATTTTTGTTGTTCCAACTCTATTTCAAGTCGTCTTATCTACACATTTATATGTGACCTACATATATATGTAGATCAGATAAATTGAAACAAGGTTAGAACATCAACATACACCTCCCCACCAATTAGGTACAAGCTTGGAAACTTTTATACGCATCCAGCTTTAAATTGCGGTAGTCATGCATTATTTCTGGTCATATAAATATTACTAAGTTTTCAGAGAATGTTCAATCGGCTTTCAATTGGTGGCATTACTTAATAAAATCTTGTTCTAAATAAAACGAGAAATTAGCTTTTTAAAAAAAGGCGAAAATTTTAAATTTTTTATTTATTAAATTGGCACAAAATTTTTAAAATTGAATATGTCTTCCTTTAAATTGGATTTGTTCGTGGTTTCCTAATAATTACATGATTGAAAATAAACTATTTAGGTTTATGGGGCATTGGATAGAGGGGAAGTATAAGATGGGTGCATTATATAAAAAAATTACGAGTAAGATGTTCTATATTTGAAATTTAGTAGTGTTTGATAGATGGACCTTTTGCCTAAGGGTATGCTAAATTTCTATTTTTTTCATCACAAATAATGCATAATCAGCATAAATAAAGTTTATAATTTTATTTGTTGGAGTACAGTACTCATAGTATGATTTACATAACAATTCCAATAGTCATTATTTATATGTTAAACTTTGAGCTTTTCTTCTTATATAGGAAAATTTACAAAACTTTCTATATAATTATTGAGAAACAAGACCTAATATTATAGATTATCTGTTCACTACTTGTTATAGTCATAATCAACTAAGTGGGCTGTTTATATTGAGTGACAGCTCCATTTTAATTAAATAATTTAGGTCCATGACTAATCCTTTAAATTTATAATCCTGGTATGGTATGGTCTAACGTTATTAGGTTGATATCAACGTCCCACCGACCTACAATATTGTTCAATATAGCCATATAGTTTGAATTTAGTTTTTTAGATTTCTTTATGATTTATCAATATATTGACAAAATAGGTTAATTATTAAAATCATGTTGGTAATGGAATATAGCTTTCATAATTTGTAAATTTTATTCACTTGAATTTGCTTTATGTTAAATTGTCGTATTCATGGTTATGTGAAACCCCATAAAAATTGGCCAAAAAAAAATCCCCATAAAATATTATTCCATTACTAAAGTATGTTGAACTATTAAAATTAAGTTTGAATTATAATTATCTTTTCGACATAAATAACTTTTTTCCTCTTTATTTGGTGTTCAAATAACACTTTAAAAGAAGATGAATTGTGTATCTTCACTTTTAATTTTATTTAAAAATATAATAAATAATTTATTTATTTTAATAAATAGATATTTATATTTTGATCAATGACAACCACAAAACTTCAATAATAATAATCATAGTAATAATAATAAAGTAAAGGGAAAAAAAGTCAATTTCTAGTGATTATTTCAAATAACCCTTAACATATGTTCCATTCTCCAAGTTTTACTGAAAAATTTATTATTTCTCTTTCTTTAATTGGTGAAAGCAATCTTTCATACAACATATTCTTTTTTTAATATAGTCAAGGGTAACTCTTTACACATCTTTTATGAGTTAGGAAGAATCCTAAACAAACTAATTGATATATATCATGAATATAATGAAATTATCTAAAGAATTCCTAAGACTTTCTACAGTGCCAAAGGTCCTTTTCATAGCTCACATATGATTTATTTGTATTTAAAATGAAAATTTCAAACTTTACTCAATTTTGCAATTATAGCCGAACTTTAAAAAATGATAATTAAATACCCAAAATTTCAAATTTTTAAATCTAGCCCAACTTTAATATCTCCCTTAACGTTGTTGATGTAGAAAACATCTATGATTACAACGATTTTTTACTGTACAAGTCAGACTTAATTAAACTAATTAAGTGAAATTAAGAAAATTATGAAAAATCAAAAGAAAAGAGTAAAAAGCTTAAATTAATTTGGCATCCAAATTGTCTTACCCATTTTCTTCTCAATCGCACCTTTTCTTCCCTATAGCCTACCTTTTCTTTACTCGTCTTTTGCATTATAGAGTGTTCTCAAACCAACTACAAACATTTTTGGCTCCTTGCTACACACCATTCTTGTTGGACCCCGATTCCTTTGTCATAATCAATTAGCATGTTTAAATTATTTTGAGGCATGTTTTGATGATTTTTAAT
>JANVCL010000004.1:23765945-23776538 GCA_026546855.1 Erythroxylum incrassatum | reverse complement strand
TTTGTAATGGGCCTATGTGGTTCTGTTATTTGTACATTAAATGGTTTTTGTAAATTATTGTTGACTGTTTGTAATAACTGAAAATGATTGTATTAACTGAAAGTGTTTATTCAGATTGTTTACTGTCTGTTCCGCGCACACGAGTGCATTAAAAAAATGTTATACTGAGTTTTAACTGACTGATGTAGTACGCCACCCTCACGGGGCACGGACTCGGATATCACTAATGATATCGGGTTCAGGTCACGTGGGAGTGGGGTGTTACACTGTGGACGCGAGGCCGAGGTCGTACAAATGGTATCAGAGCCAGTACCCGAGCGATGTGCTAGCGAGGACGTTTGGCCCTCCTGAGGGGGGAGGATGCACTATAGGCATCCCATATCAACTGGAGAGGAGAACGAAGCATACCTTATAAGGATGTGGAAACCTCTTCTTTGTAGACGCGTTTTCCATGCCCTAACGCACCGGATCCCATCAAAACTCCGAAGTTAAATATGCTAGGGCCATAATAGTACCAAGATGGGTGACTTCCTGGAAATTCATGTTGAAACTTTTCATCCCTTCCCTACGGGTCAGAAGGGGAAAAGCAAAATCGTGCGGGTGCGAGGTCCTAGAGGCTGAGGCCCAAAGCGGACAATATCTGCAAGCAGGTGGGTGCGAGGCCCGAGAGGCCAAGGTCCTACAATAACAATTTTATATTAATTGTATACATTAATTTCTAGTAGACAACCTTATGAAGTAGGTAGAGATGAGGTTAGTTTAACTTTGATATGTGTTTACCATATATGGTTATTTATATATGTGTTTTTTAAATATAAATTACTTATTATTTTTATATAAATATAGTCATTTACATCAACTCCAACATGAAGGAAAAAATTGGCTTACCTGATCCAAGTACTTGCCAATTATAATTCCAATTAAGATGGTTAAAATAGAAGGGCACTTAACTATTACATCAGACCAATTATAAAAGAGAACTTCAAATTGTAGGGATGCTAGAAATTCAAGCCAATAAGCAAATAATACTTAAATTAGAAGTCAATAGAGTATAAATGACAATTAATTGTACATTAGTTAGTTTGCAACAATTTTTTGTTAGATCTATAGTCTTTTAAGTCGTTAATTGTCAAAATAGACTAATTATTATTGATCAAATTTGTATTGTTTGTATAGAGTGAAACATATGCTACTTGGATCCATAGTCTTTTATATATAATGGTGGGTAGCGATTATGAGCCATTAACTTGTATAGATCTATAAGTTTTTGCTTTTTATAAAATAAATTGTAGGAGAATGTCATGGAAATGATAATTTCTTGTTGTTAATAGTCATTCCATGTCCGTTTTGAATGGATTACATTATTCCCCTTTTTAAAGATGAACTATGAAAATTTCTAAGTATTCAACTTCCTTTTTAATTGCTTAATATGTTTCTGTAAACAAGGATTGTTGTTGTAATACATTTATTTTCATAAAAAGCTCATCAACACATTTATTTTCATAGAAAGCTCATATAATGCCCTTTTATACAGGAAATTGATTTCTTGGCTTATAGGTATTTGAATCTCACAATGTTTATAAGCGTGGACTTAAATGGAACTTTATATTCTCTTACAAATAAAATAGCCACTTTTTGTTGAACTTGTGTTTGCCTCATGTCAAGATTAAACTATTTCCTTATTTGATTTCACAATTGCATTAAGAACATAATTGTTAATAAGGAGAAAATTTTTAAACATGTTGAATTTGATTCATTGCAATCTCCTTTATTTGCTAATTTAATGTAATTATATATGAATGTAAAAAGGACTATCCCAATGCATAAGGCTTTTTTTGTGAATTGTACGCAGCCTTCTCTTTATATTTTTACAAAGAGGTCGTTTTTATGACTCGAACCCTCAACCTTCCAGTCATAAAGAAGTAACCTTACCAATTTCTCTAAGGCTCATTGTCTAATTATATATGAATGTAATAATCATAATAGCCCAATAATGATATCGAACATTCTTAGTAGAATAATTAAAGTTTGATATGCAACATGTATTTCTTAGAAAGCATGTACTAATATAAGCAAAAAGTTATAATTGTAAGCATATGAAAATAACCCCACATTATAAACAAATATGACTTCTTAATACACTATTACATACAAGTACTTCTCATATTAGCCTTCTAATTTAAATAATTAAAATATATGACAACAATAAATATAAATATCGAAAAACATTGCGATATGTCATTAATATCTTCTTCATCTTTTTATTCTCATTCATAGCTTGCTTAAGTTTATACTCAGTTTTTTTTATCCTAATTCAATTTATTCCTTAGTTCTCCTTTTTTAGTCTTTTAACAACTCCTACAAACATCTTGTCGTTAATTATCCCTTGTAACTCATAACTAATTATTCCTTTAAGTTAGCATTTTTATTCAATAATTTGTGAATATGAAGAATAACCTTATCTGTAAAGGGGCTATCATGCTAACAAAAGAACTTACTTTTCAATTATCACGAAAACAAATACTTAATAACACATATATTCAATTTAGCTTTTTTTGGAAGTGAGGTGATATATTCAATTTATGTTCTGATATTGAATATCATAATAAAATATTCCTACATCTTAGGTGTAGGTTTTGGGAACCCATAAAACCTAAATCTAAGGTCTTTTTTCACTCCATAAAGTCCTTAGACATAATTTGAATCCATAAAAACATTGTACATCAGTTGGAGAATTATTATTTGTTAAATACCCTTAGTATGATGCCTTTAATCCTTACTATTGTGTTTTTTTTTATATTATGGTTAACAACATAACTAAGCAATAAAAATCTCATATTCTCGCAAGAAACATAACCATTAATTAACAACAAATAACCATCAAATTCTTTTAAGAAACATAACCATCGATCAATAAAGCATTAATGCATATGTAAAGAATTGTTGTTGGTTGAAGATTTGTACTTAGAATTCCCATTAAATACAATAAACATATAACGCAAAGCATGCTCACTAATACACATACAAAGCAAATTTTTAGATCTACCTATGTCAGGAATAGAGTGGGAAGAAGTATATCAAATAGATAACATAAACAATAGAGAAATAAAAACAAAGAATACACAAACTTGAATAAAGTAGGAAAGAATAAGAAAAAACAAAAAGCAAGGTAAAAAGTGTGATTACCCAGTGTTGGCTCCTTTAAAGTATCCACGATTTTGCACAATGCTTAAAGTTCAAATATGCTTTATGGTTTGAAGATGGAGAAGATTTTTTAGGTTAATTAGTTAACAAATCAAGATGGGCAGTACAAATAAGATTAGGGTTCAATGTAATTGAATACTGGGGGAAAAAGGGATTCTAAGATTGTTATATAGTTTACTCAAAATAGTAAGTGTTAAAAAAATTGTATTTTAAAAATTTTTTAAAAGTAAAATATTAAAAAATAAAGAAGTATATGATGTGTCAAGTACCACATGGCATGTTGGCTAATCTAATAGGGCCACATAAACTAAAAAGCCTAGAATCAAGTTAACTAGCTTTGACCTTAACTCTTTCTTCTCTCTAACCATCATCTTAATGTCTTAATCCATATTTTTAGGTTTTTCATCAATTTCCTTTGTTTCAACTACACTTTTTATTGTTTCAGCCTCCTTCTTTAATATGGATGCTTCTTTCCCTAACTTTTGAATAATATAGAGAACCTTCTCAAAAAGCTGCTAATCATATCAATAAAAAATTCAAAATTACAAACCTATAACATATATAATACTAAGTATATTGATACAATATTTAAAACTAGTAACCATAATTGAATTTTAAATCTAGTATACATCATATTAAATTATTGATTAGGCAACCTAAAAATATTCTTCTCGAGTGATTTTCACTCCACAAAGTCCTTAAAGGAGTATCATACGCATATAAGCAAACTACTTTCTTAATACAAGTGAAAATGTTAGATGTTGTAGCTTCTATAGCATAAATTAAATAAAGTTTTGTAAAGCATATTATAACAATGAATCTTGATTAAATAATGAATCTCAATAATTCCAGGTAACAAGTGGCTATAAAGATGTTAGATATCCCAATTATACAATCTGCATGTATGGTATTTGAGATTCATCTCTTCCTTTGCTGTCTAATTAATTATATGTTCAAATTATAGTTAATAGTCGAAAAAAGAAAAATGTCAAGCAATACCAAATATATTAAACTAATATTATAAACATCCAAAGTAGTAATTTCTATTTCATTTTTAGAATAACTTTGCATCAATTGATATATTGAATCAAACTTTTTCATATATTCATTAGCCAATTCAGGGACTAACCCTTTACCTTTAACTCCAAACTTTATCATTCAAAGTTGAAAATCTATCTAAAAACTCCCTATTATCTTTAGTCTCATTACTAGCTAGACTCTTCATGTCACAAAAGTCTTTTATGAGAGGTAGTACATTGTTTTAAAAGACCATTACGGATCATCAATCACTAATTAAGTTTTGAAGGTAGGAATATACAATACCTTTAGATGTGTTCAAATTTATCAAGTTAGATTTAGATTTAAATTTAACAAGTTAGATTCAGATGAGCACTCAAATTAAATTATTGATTAGTTCTAGGTAAGTTTGCAAAATTAGTGAAACTAAGAGCTATTTAAAGAGTGGAACAATCCCAAAATCGTTAAACAAATTGACAAGATTAGTGAGCCCAAGTTGTCAATTAAGATGCTCAGATGTTTATGTAAAACCTATATGAAATAATAAAAGACTATTAATATGTCCAATTTTGATGAAACCAAAACATGAGTCTAAAGTTCCATCATTTTGGAGTTTAAACGAAAATACAACATTCAAATTATTTTTGAACATTACTAAATATTAGAATTTAAATTAGATTTTTATTCAAATATTTGGGTTGAAATTGCTCCTTTTTCTTAACATAACATATTGCTTAAACATTTAAACATTTAATAAATTAATTGTTTGATCTTAATATCATCTAATACATACAACATTAAATTAAGGTGGTTGTCAAATGCATACGTTATTTGATTAATGGTCCTTTTGACTAAACTAATTATTTGAAAATAAATTTTTAATTAAGAAAGGTGGATTAAGAAGGGAATAGTTATTAATAAAGTAGTCATATTAAAAAGTTTTGTTAATAAGTTTCTGTTTAATCTGCGCAGTTAAAATCTAAATATGAGTTGACAAGGGTTTGACCCACTTAATTGAGCCAAAGATGACTTATAGGTCCGATCCATATGGCATGTAATCCCTTACACTAATCCATTATGGTCAAGCCAACTATCCACTATGGTCAAAATCCAATAATCATGGTTAAGTGCATTACCTATGATCAAGCCAAAGATATAAGTTTCGTACACTACCGGTTGAAAAATGGTACGAAATTAATGTCTTTGGTACTAACCGGTATGGATTTTTCACTTAGTACAAATTGGTAAAATACCAGCCAAATGCCGATTGGTACCGTAAACTTCTAAATTTTCAGGAACTAATTTGCAGAAAAAAGAAAACTTATCTGCCACTGTAAAATCCATGCCATTTTCATCTCTCTCCCTTTTCTACCCATTTTTAACATTCTCCCTCCCTCCAACGTTCACTGTCGCTAGTCACCTATTGCCACCATGTCACTACACCAACTCCATGGCACCCCGCCACCGCGCCATCGTCAGGCCTGCCAATGAAAGAGAGTGAATAGAGATTAAGCATTGGATTCAGAAATCTTTCCATTTTGGAATGACACAACTTGTTATTGTTGGGTTTTTAAGAAATTAAGGGTGAAGAACTAAAAAAGATGGATTTTCTTATTAAGGTAATCTTAATTGTGGATTAGCAAAGTGGGTCCTATTTATTGGCAATAGTATGAAACTTGGCTAATATTATCTTGTGTTAGAGATCACATATGACTTTCTTTCCTTCATAGGAAAAGAGAAATTAAACATTGGATAAAAATATTTATACAATTGAAATATTTCAATTTTTGGAATGAGAAACCATGATATCAAGTGATCAAATGCCAAGCCTAATATACATGCCCGCTTAGCACATGAATTAAAACATGGATTCGAAGAATCATTACACTTTTGTTTTTAGGTGATTATTTGGTAGGTAGCTAAATTATTAATAAGATAATTTTTTTGAAAAATCATTATACAACACTTTAGTCTCATTCATATTATAAATTAATAATTTATTAAAACTACAAATATGTATAACATTTTCTTAAAAATGACATTTTGTAACATGTTTGTTTTTAAAATTTAAAATTAGATGAATCTCATTTCCAATTATTCTTTCATCTAAATATTTTAAAGTTAAATTCTTGAATTATAACAAATATATTCTTAGGATTAATAATTCGTATTCAATTTAATTAGATAAAATTGTAATTATTTTAATTGATTCAAAAAAAATTTCATAAGAAGACTTTAATTCAACTAAATAGCAATGGTATTATAGTGTGAAACACCCTCTTCAAATTGTTTATAAGAATGTTTCAAATTAAAAGCATAACATGGTGCTCATGTTAATATTTTATAATATTAAGTAAAATTTTCAATTTATATCATATTCATGTTAGAAAAAAACTCTTAAAACTTTTGGAAGTGATATATGTTAAAAATTTGTAATAGGAATAAAGATTTAAGACAATAAGAGATCGAACTACAAAGTTATTATTTCCACCAATCGTCTTAATCTAATACAAAATAAAAACAATATTAATGTTCTAAATACAAAGTAGGTATACTTACAACTCACAAGATTTCGTTAATATTTAACAAAGATCCTTAATTTGTTGAAACTTGAATAAATGCTTATTTCAACTTCCTTGATTTTTTCTTCTTTAAAAAGATGATTAATGAAAAAATGTATAATCGGTAACTTAATGCTAAAATATAGTTTTGATTTGATGCAAATAAACTAATTAATTAAGTATATTTCATCAGCAAGCAATTATTCATATATATTAATAGGGCAAATGAGTCAAATTATACCCTAACATTTTCATCATAATTCAATTTAAACTTAAACTATAACGTTTCATAAACGTTCAATTTGAATATCAACTTATCTTTTTTTTGTGTTCCTTTTCTTATGTGGCAAAGGGATCTAAAAAAATTAATGATGATAAATTTTGTTCTCTCCTCTCTCTTCTACCTCACTTTCTAACTTCCTTCTCTTTTGTCACCATTATCCATCTTAAATTCTCAACATTTTTTATTTTAGTAGCTAGAACTTCAACAAAAAATGGCTTAATACTTTTGGAGTATTACAAACTAGCAAGATGTCTATGAGAAAGTAGCACATTAGTTCTGAATGCAACTATGTAAATTGGCATTCAAATCATAGCAGTAATACTCTTGACGACTAGTGTAGTCCTCAACAAAAACAAGTTTAGATATAAATCATCCACCAAAACTCAAATTTTGTTGGGTAAAGATTGCCCGAGAATCTATTACATGTCAGCTAGTAGAAAACTTGGTAAGAAATAGTTGAAAAGCAACCTAATAGAATGAAGAAACTTAATTAAATTCAAAATGCTCAACATCTATATTTATTTTTAAGAAAATCATATCCTCAGCATTAAATGGCAGCAGATACAATATCCAAAATGGTGGCATATTGGTTAAACAAGCTTAATATAAATATATAATCAATGGAAAAAAGTATTATTTGCATCTCCATGTCATAAAAATCAAAACTTAATACATGTCATGGAGCTCCTTTTCCCTATAAAAGAATTCTTGCACACTTCTCATGCAATAAAAATCTCGTTCTCATCTAAGAAGTTATAAGTTGAGACTTCTAAGTTAAAAGGAGTTGGTCTTTTGCAAATCCTACCGCATATGTCATAATGAGAATCATGGCATAGGCAAAACCAACCACCAAAATCATTAACATTAGGTAATGTAAGGCACGCCAAATGGGTGGAACCTCCTACCATAATAAGTGATTTTAGATTATTCCAATTTATAAAACCCTTAACAACGTGGTAATAAAAGTTGTGGGATTAAATTAATTGATTAACCCTGGACAAGTTCTTCTATTGATCCTAAAGTGACCCAACATTAGTACTACTAGCCAACTTAATATTATCTTCAGTTTGTTTTCGAATGAAAAATGGCTTTCCATGACACTTGACATTTATAGTAGTCCTAGACTCAATGCTAAGGAGGTCAACCTCAAGGGATGTAAAGGCAAGGACATCTTTGTTCGTAGAGATACTTGAGAAAAATATGAGGATCAAAAGATGAATTAGGGATGCATAAATGAACCTGCCACCAATTAAGACAAAGTAGGCAAAGGCATGCTTGTTGGGATTATCAAGTGGAAATGCTCATGACTATACTCATCATAGGTAATTTTTGAAGTGGGATTCCTCACTGTTACACAGTGGTCGGGAGTTCTTTGATCAAATTGGCATCTTGGTTTGAGGCAAGGGTTTCAAAAGAAACACCTAAAAGAATGAATAAATCATTAAATACATCCGCTATCTATTTGATTAAAATAAGTACTCATATGGAGAAAAAAAAACTCTTAAGAATATCAAGTATTCTAGAAGAAAGTCATGAAAAAATGAATCAATCATTAGTACATTCTATATCCACTTGATTAAGATAAGTACTTCTATAGTGACAACTCTCAATAATATCAAGCTAGTCTTATTGATTCACAAATCCATTCCCTAAACAAACAAGGTAGAAAAAAATAGGCAAAGGAAGTTCAAAAGGAATATGGCTAAAGCCAAATGGAACAAAGATGAAATGGTATATAAAAAAGGCTACACACTAAATCCTTACTCCAAAATGGGATTTCACCGAGAAGCCTTATGATGCCATCAAAAGAAGCAAAGAGAAAAGTATGGAACTTTAACCATTGTATTCTTCATTTGTATAGATTTGACAAGTAAAGAACATAAATGAAACACAACATTAGTAATAACTTATGGATTCTAAGGCTGGATACAAAGAGAAAATGGTGAAACTTTAATCAATATAGTCTTCATTCCTGTAGAGTTTTGACAAGTAAACAGCATGAAGGAAAGAAATTCCTCGTAAATAATATAGCCTAAGGATTATGAGGTTGGATCTCATTGAGCCCATAAATTTAGCATTTGTAGGAAAACAAGTCATAGTCTTTTGAGGTATATGAATTGTAAAAGGGAAAATAAGATTAGGAAAAGCCTAACACCTCTGAAGTGATATAGAGAGAACGAGAAGTACTAGGGAGAGGAAACATATTTGGAAGTGGCAAAGACGAAGCCATCATTGGCAGTATAAAGAGGATGGTGATGGTTTTGGGAGATGACTATAGAGGTTGCTTGTTCGTAACACTCTAGAAGTATTGAGCCAATGGTTGTTGAAGTTTTAGCTACTAAGATGTCTACAAGAGTAGATTTTCAAGTTAGAAAATTTTTTAGAACATACTGTAACGTTTGAGTTTAAATTGTAATATGGTAAAAATATTAAACTCTAATTTGGTCCTTTTACTTGATTAATAATAAGAGAAAGGAGGTCCAATTGAACTACATCATAAGCAATGTGTATTTTTGGGTTAAACCACTCGATATTCAGTATCACATGGACAACCAACTAATTCGGATTCGAGCCAGGTAGAACCTTTTTAGGTTGCAAAGCTCTCCCTCATAAGTTTTTAAAGCGACTTCATTCCTAAAACTTGAACTCAAAACCTTGGTTAATGGTAAAAGAGCCCGTGCTACTCCACCACAAACCTCGTCAGTATAAACATTACGTTTTGATGACAATTAATGTGCTTGCTCAATTTCAGAAATGAAATTTGAAAGGTTGCTTATTATAGTTTCATAAGCCCTTAAAGAAAACTAGTAAAATGTTTTGGGTTTGAATCACCGACGGAGCCACATGGAGCCCAGTGATGCACTGGGCCCCTCAAGGTTTTTTAAAAACATTAATTTTAATATATATATAATAATAGAGTTATTTAAGGGTAAGTGGTGCACTGGGCTCCCCAAAATTTAAAAAAATTAATATTCGAGTCCTCCTATATTAAATTTCTGGCTCCGTCACTGGTTTGAATGTAAAATGGATTGGAAGAAATTAATCTTTTTTCATCATCAAAGTGTTATTATTTTCACCTTTTACGTATCAAATTCTAATTTTGTGGGGATCAATATTTATAAAATGAAGAACTTTCATCAAACTCCATGAAATCCCTTTCCCTTCTAAACTACCTTTCGAGACAAGTTGTTACATATTATATCTTCTAAGATAAATGATTTGAAGGCGTAACAAAGATTGTTGACAAAGCAAGAATTTTATAATTCAAGTAAAATTAAATTGTGATGAAAAGTTATGCAAATAAGTTCATCGAAGACTTGTCTTTTATTTAGCACAACATCCAATATAGTCGAGAAATAATCATCCCGAGTATCCAATACATATACTGAAACTTTAGACTTCTCGATTCAAACAGGAACACCAACGTTGAGACTAGGAAAGGAGGCTTTTGATTGCATCTGACAAAGCGGAGCTAGTAGCACTAAAACCACCGTCGACGACCAAGTTGACGCCACTCACATACTTGGC
>JANVCL010000004.1:23697233-23710836 GCA_026546855.1 Erythroxylum incrassatum | reverse complement strand
TATTATTATACAAAATTAATTTTCTTATTATTATTTTTATTATCATTATTATTCATAATTATAAAGCTGTTTGACTGACTCTTGATCTATTCAATTTTGAAATTATTGGAAACTTGTAGCTACTTCAATACTTTTTTCGGTGTTTATGTTTAAAGCAATTTGATTTCTAAGAGTATAATCATCATAACGTGAAATTGTTCATGATTATAAAATGATTTTTTCTTTTTATTTGTTTACAATAAATCCATGTTTATAATATTATTGTTCATTCTGTGAGCATTCATATTCGTTAACGTAATAGCTACCTTTAATTTCAATGTAGAACATTTAATTTCAATGTAGAAAATTAATTTCAATGTGAGCACTCATATTTTGATGTTGTTTTATGCTTTATATCTCATTTTAAATATGATATGAAAAAATGATATTATATTATCTTTCATTCCCATTAATGCAACAAATCAAACAACATTATTGATATTAATACAGAAACCAAAGTTACAAACAAAACATCATTTTTTATTTTTCATACCCATTCTCATTCTCTTATACTATTACACCCATATCCATACCCAACCTCGTGCTCAAATTAAACGCTTATTTTATTTTCCAAACATGAACTGCTTAAACTACCAAGAGAACTTAATAATTTATAATATATATTTTAAATAAATAATTTGACAAAAAAATAATTTAAAATTAAATAATAATTAAATATAATTAGTAATTACATGTATAATATGTCTTTATTCTAAAATAACTAGATCTTTAAAACTTTGTGTAAATTTTAATCTAATTTTCAACCTTTTCAACTAGGAGGCTCTTAGAGAAATTTACTCTATCAATTGAATCATCCATTAAATTTAAAAGGTTGCAATTTGTTCTTAAAGAACGATGCAGGAAAGTAGATTATTTGAATAACTATGACAAAGAATCGCTTTTGTTTTGTTACTCATACAAACAAACGTTGTTAAATGATTAGTGTTATGGTATAAAGATCATACAAGGTTGTGGCGTTTGACATTTGAACATATAAATTTTTTAGACTTAAAATGATGGTAAACACAATGTAATATTAAATGATTTACCTCAAATTAGTCACTCAATCATCTAGGTGAATGATGTCTTTATGGAAAATTAATTGGAAAGAACATTTCAAAGGAGCCCCAATTAATTATTTTAAGGTCACCATAGTTAATTCACACTGACTTATGTGGATTTATTAGTTATTATTTTATGCTTTTTTGGTTTAAAAAATTACTATGTTTTATTTATAATTGATTTGAGTGAAAAATATGGTTTACTTCTCAAAAAAATGCATTCAAATATTTTTAAAAGAAAACGTGGTTGTACTTACTCAAAAAGAAAAATTAGAGGCCTTCAAATATTTTTAAAATGTTAAAACTCTTGTAGAAAAAGAAAATAGTTTTAAAATCTAAGCCTTGAGATTAGATAGGGGATCTCAATTGACTTCCAACGAGCTTTAGGAGTTTTGAATTAGATATAAAATTAGCCAATTTCTTACGCTTTATGACCACCACAGTAATATAGTGTAGTTGAGAGAAAAAAACCACAATAATATGGTGTAGTTGAGAGAAAGAACCGAGCGATTCTCAATATAGCAAAGAGCATAACAAAAACTAGAAGATGTTGAAAGAACTTTAGACTCAAACTGTTGATTATGCTGTGTATTTATTGAATCAGTATGCGATTAAAGTTGTAACTAACACTGTTAAAAATAAATATCTGTTTTATTGTTACTCCCTCTGATTCATAATAAGTGTCGTTTTAGATACATTTTAATTATTCAAAATAAGTGTCATTTTTGACTTTGTATGTATGTTTATAATTTTACTTCCAAAATTAACCTTTAATTTCTCTCACATCTTAATTACACAGATTATATTTTCAAGATACTTTAACATGTAATTAATAAGGGTATATCAGACATTTCATTAATTTTCTTAATAAGTGTGCATTCCTCTAAAACAACGCTTATTTTGAATAGAAGAGATAATTCAACCCAAAAAAATTCAATAAATGACTTGGACTGTAAGGGTATCAATTATTTATCTAATATTAATTATTTTATCAATATTTGATATGTTCATTAATATCAATGAAATCACATATTACTTAAATTAAAAATTATTAACTTAATATGTTTAATTTAATTAAACTCACAAGCCATGTCCCTATCAATAATAGATTTGTACAAAATGATGTTTTGCTTCAATACAACTATAGAAGCATAGTACTTGATTAAAACATATGATGTTCCTCCCTTTTAACTTCATTTTTGCAGATTGCTGATTATTACTCGTATGGTATCTGATCAGCAGACTCAAGTTGGCATGACTGTATGCCCAGACAAGCACTTCTAAATTCCTTTTCTGTCAATTAAAATTGGAACATAAGTGAGTTGTGAACCCCACCTACCTATGTAACCTAGCTATGTTGCAGGCTTCAGGTAGCCCATGACCCACAAGTGTTAATGTTTTCGCTTACTCATTTTAGAGTCGTATTTAGATGAATTGAGGTGACCCTTACTCATCCTATTTATGGTATTCCCTTTTCTTCTCTTGTTTAAGTTCCTTCTCTTGGTTAAGAACGAACAAAGATTAGAAAATGGAGCTGCATAACGTTAAAGAAATGAGAAGGGGCAGTTAATTAAGTGTGGCTAGTGGTTCTAGTATAGCAAAGTTATCGAGTAGCTATAGTCATCACAGGATTCCTATGAATAACAAGTTTTGAAAGGGAGATACAAAGTTGTTAGGTTGCAAAAGACGATAGGTTTATGTCTAGATTCATATCAGGTTTATGCAAAATTAATTACTAGAACGTGCAACCTCAAACTGGACAAGTATCAGTATCAAGAAACCACCTTTCATTAATAAGACAAACCAATTGACACAATTCTGTACCAGTAATATATAATTACACAAATAAAACATTCAAGAACATATGACTATCTCATTTTATACCCCT
The DNA here is from genome assembly GCA_026546855.1 of Erythroxylum incrassatum. Taxonomy (NCBI): domain Eukaryota; kingdom Viridiplantae; phylum Streptophyta; class Magnoliopsida; order Malpighiales; family Erythroxylaceae; genus Erythroxylum; species Erythroxylum incrassatum. The sequence continues at coordinate 23,707,848 of JANVCL010000004.1, read as the reverse complement.
TGAATTAAGATGATTATACAAAAATGCGTTTTTAGTAGATCCACGAAAGTAGGGTCAACCTTCCACTAAGCAATTCTTAGTGTGTAGATTTACTTGATTAGTAAAACAAATTTGGTAAAAAAATATATTTTGATATCATAAAGAAACAGGTACACATAATAAGCTATTAATCGGGAAAAGGAAACCTCAACTATATCTTCGACGAGGATATTAAAACAATTCACAGGCAGGTATTAAAATCAATAAATACTAAATTCTAAAGACCTGACATAATTGGCTAGCCTATCCACGGCTCAATTTAACACAATAACTCTTTCTAACTTCTAATCTATTTTAACACAAAAACGAAATATGTCAAAAGGGAAAAAGGCCAAGCTCAACAAAAATGACGGCTAACCCATTAGGCATCCTTCTAGATAAGAATAAGGCCACTCAATTATTATGTATTGTTCAAGTTCAACTGTCTAATTAATAGTGTCTCATTCGTCGCTATTTGTATCATATCTCACCATTACCATTAATATCTATGACGATACCAATTAATGGCCACTTCTTCGTGTGGCCGACAAGCAATTCTATTCAAGATTTTCACTACACGTCCACGGATTAGAGGCAAATAATTTTTTTTAAATTCCTATTATTATTAAATACTGAAGCAGATAATCTTAAGATTATAGGTCTTAATAAAATTTCATCTCTAATTTTATAGTATCTTTATAATACATTAAATATGAGCCTATCGGAAATAGCCTTTCTGTTAAGTAAAAATAAGATTACGTATTATCGCATCTCCTTAAACCCTACCCTATGCCTTACTAGGTGTTAATAATGATGATGACGACTGAATAAGATAACTTTAAGCTTATAGGTCTCAATAAAAACTTTAATCTACTTTATCTCGTACCATTTGAATAGAGAAAATGTGGATTATAGTATAAATAATTAAATTTCAGATATGTGTACGTATTTTATTATCTGAAAATAATTTGAGAAAAATGGGATAACAGCACTAATGATGGTTTATAGAATTACTGACTAACCTTACTTCTTATCAAACACCAGTAACTACTAAAGAAGGGAATAGGTCATTGTCAGGAATGAAGAAGAAACAAATCCTGTACAAAGTCTAGGACTAAATGTCCTTTCTGGAAATATACCTGAGTGAGAGTTGTATGGTAGACTTTGTGTGTGTTCAGGTACTATAAACAGGATTGACAAGGACTAAATGGGATGGTCCCTTCCCTTCTTTCTTTTATTCTCAAATAAGTTAAAAGAGCCTTGATGCTTGTGATTGGAGATGGCACTTGGAGCTAGGTTGAAGTTACAAAGAAAAAGTTGAGTCAAACTCAAAAAGTCTTTGCATTTGTCAAGAGAGTTGGAAATTTTTCTTTCGTCAATCCCATTTAACAAACAAATCGTATCATTCTGAGGTACAAATCACTTCCATCACTCTTTATCGGATGGCCATCTCGAGTAGGAATGAATAATCTTTCACCTCTATTCCTCCTACTTAATGAAAGAAGATTGACTCAGATTTAAGCAAGTCACAGATCTTCCTCTTGCTTGGTAAACCTAGAAAGTAAAGGACTTGTTACGTAATTATACATTTGTTAATATTATATACACAAGTAGTTTAAGAATTCGTGCAGAGCACTATCTCACAGATTCAAACATTACTCACGGATCTAATTGCTTTCCTTTCTCTTTAAGTACACCAAGCCTGCATAAAAGAAAGGTACACTAAGTCCACCTTGACCTTTTATGGTTCAAAATAAATGAGACAACTGCTTAATTCAAGCTTAGATCCGAATGAAGACTCATAGGGCTTGGTTCAGAAACATTTCAAGCTTAGATCCGAATCAATATGACAAATCTCAAACAAAATAAACGAGAATGAAGATATACTTTCATCTGTTTTCCTTTTCTATGATAAGACTTCTCACTGATTCTCGGGCACACATCAAGGTGCATTTAAATCACTTTGACTTCCATCTTATCTAACAAAATCAGAGTGGTACAATATTACACATGTTCATGAGGGCAAGCTTTATTGACTTTGATCAAATGTAAAATAAGTGAAGTTCAATATAAATGCAACTTGGCATGCACTTTTGCAGTTTAGAAACGCTATTAGAATTTTAGCTATATTATCATATTAATTAGAACATAAAGTTAACAATTTCTACATTAAAAAGGATATGAGAATACTGGAAATTTACTACAAGGGATGGTTCACAGAACGTAGGTCACAACTCACTAGAGGGGTGGATTAGATTTAGATAGAGAGAGGTAATCTTAAAATTTCCTGTGTAAATTCTGGATGTTACCATTTAATATTTTGGTGTCTTTTGCTATCAGAATTGGTGAGTACTGTTGGGATATATTTAATTAAAAAAGGGGTTTTAGCTGTTATACTTTGCTGTTAATTGGTTGACATTTATTAATTTCCATTAAATTCTTAGGTGGTGATAGCTTCAAAATGTAATTTGGTTCCTTAAAGGCCATTTGGTATTTCCTGTGCTTCTTGTATTGTATGTGTTGTTGCTCTCTTTCTCTGTCACATAACACAAAAACTTTAAAACACCGACCCCTTTTCCTTTCTCTTCCCTTTAAAAGCAATGAATGAAAGCTTCCTCCTGCACTTTATAATTGCAATATTTACTCCAAATTTCCTCCTCCTGCAACTGCAATACACTCCTTGGGATTTTTTCCATTCATAAATACATTTCCTGCCCTCAATTTACACACTCTTCCACCAAAAACTTCAATTCAATTCACTTCTCCCTCTCTCTCTCTACTCTTGCACCCTCCACCTCTCCTCCATAATTAAGGTAAGCTTTTAATTAAACCCAATCTCTCTCCCTTCATTTTCTTTATATATATACATAATGCCCTTAGAGGTCCAAACCACCAAGATCATGTTTTTGGTGCTATAGGAGCTGCCACTTATGGTTCAATCCTAGCCACCATCATAAAGTTTGAGTCTTTCTCGTCATCACCATCACAATCCTTGTTCCTTCCTCTTTCTTGTGATTCCCAAAGTTCCTGAACCTTAAGGTAACACATGCCTAACTAGTTCTTGTAAGACCTCCTTTTATATGATCAGCTTTGATCTGGGTGAGAGACTTTGTAGTACAATCCACTTGTGTTTTTATCTTTTTTTTTGTTTAGTGATCGTTTGTTTCCGAATTAAGACTGTCTTTCTGTTGTTGCAGAAAGGCGGGTTTACTAGTAGACAGGATACAGAGAAGATGAGTCGAAGAAACGGAAACATCCCAAAGCTTGACTTAAAACTGAACCTATCACCACCAAGAACGGGTCAAAGGGTGGAGTCACCGGCCCGATCGGCGACCGAGTCAACAACCTCACCGCCGAGCTCATGTGTGTCGTCGGAGCTGAACCAAGAAGATGGCAGTCTTCCATACTCCAATAGCCCTGAGGCGACATCTATGGTGCTTGTGGGTTGCCCAAGATGTCTCATGTACGTGATGCTCTCGGAGGACGACCCCAAATGCCCCAAATGCAAGAGTACAGTGCTGCTTGATTTCCTCCAAGACAACAGGACCAACATGAAGACTAGGAGAAGCTAGAATGTAGGCTTCTTTTCCCCCGCTAATTCTCGGTTACTATAGCTTTAGTAGGACTTCAATATAGGCTTTATCTGTTTCATCTGCTTTTTATTCTATCTCAAGTAGTGCTACTTGCGCTCCACCTTGTAGCTCCATGTCTCATGTTGCAACCCGAGTATGGAAGAAAAGTGGAGCGAAAATAGCACTGCTTCTCTTTTCCAAGCTTCCCGTTCTGTGTTTTGTTTTTATTATTATGGTTTATCTTTGGAATCATAGAAGATAGGAAATATGGGGGATATGGTGACAGAGGTAGTTTCTTGCGTTTGTTTCCTACTGATCCTGGGCTAGGTCCAGCTTTTCTTCCCCTGTTTAGCAGAAAACAATGTAAACCGGTTAAACTACTGCCAAAATTTGCCATGCAATCACAATGTTAGGTATTTTACTATTTCATCTGTCATGATGCCACGTCAGAAATTACTAGACAATGTCAATGACGCAATCTTCAGTTTAACTAAATGATGAGGCCAAAAGTTGATAAGTGAGGCTGTATTACATAAATGTACTCCTACAGAAAAGAATGCGGTGGCCCCACCATGAACTCAAATGTGTGTGGCTGGGCAATAGGCATAGGAAAAGGAAACCATAATGCCACCATGAAGGTGCTTCAGAATGAGACACGAAAAGAAATGCCCACTTGACCATTATTCATCACTTTATGAAGCTCAGAGGAAATGAAATGAAATGGATATATCATATGTACTGTTTCTTCAAGTTAATGGAAAAAGGGGGAGGAGGTGTAACTTGTTTGGTAGTTCGAGCATTGAAATAAAAGTCCATTTAAAACACATAAATGCTAGGAGTAATTGAGACAGTTGAAGTGTATGTATTACGTCAGATGATAAATACAAAATTTTAATCCCTCCTTCGCCCCTCTAGTCCATCCCATGCCCATCGTTCACTACATTCACACACTAATCTAAATGCCACCTTTATTGCGCCATTAACAGCACTCTTCTTTTCCATTTAAGGTTGAGGAATCATTTCCATCAGGTAAGAAGTGAAGCAAATACAATGTTTAAACCATAGATTGAGATGGCAAGTACAACAGACTGCCTTATCAAATACAATGTTTAAACCATAGATTGAGATGGCAAGTACAACAGACTGCCTTATCCAACATTTTTTTACATCTTACAGGAAAAACCGACAGATGTCTTTGCAACAATAGCAAAATCTACAGTATTCTCCTTTGGTTAGACAAGGAGAGGGAGAGAGAAATAATGAAACGAAACCATACATCAGTTGCTCCACAATCTCTGATGCAAATGTAATAGAACAAAAGATGAACTAATAGATTCTGAAACATTGATCATAAGAAAATGATGTCTCTTCAAACACAGTCTATCCAAAATCAAAATGGTTTCCTTCACCCAGTAAATCTATGTAGTACTCGTTAAATCACTACTTCCTGCAAGGCAGAGGACAAAGATCGTGCCGCTAAATACGATACAGGTATAAGATTAGATTGGATGTGCATAAAAATAATACCAACACATTTTTCTTTTTTTAACTTTTTTTGTTACCTTAGAAGACGTATTCAACCAAAGGGATGGAAGTTTGTGACGGTTAAGCAATTTGGGAATCCCATGGTTCAAGGTAATGTCACGTCTTAAAGAACCCTACAGTCCTGAGATGGTATTGTACATGCACAATCTTTGACTAAAGAAGAAAAGAAAATGAAAACTATTATTTCTTTTTTTTTTAAGAAAGAAACAATAGAAAGTATCATCTCGTGGAGGGGACGAGACCTGCTGTGTCTATTTGAGACTTGTTGGCACTGAAAATGTCTACTGATCACGGATGACCAAAGAATATGAATATGACGGCAGTTGGATTTCTAGAAGATAATTGCGATCTCTGATAGTTGTCAGATAAATGGATACTCTTTAGTTCCACAGATTTCATGGACAAAAAAGAAACAATAGTCATTTCCCACTCATGTTAGAAGCAAAAGAAAATTACTAGATATTTATGTAACTATGGCATATAAAATTTGAATCATGAGAACAAGAAAGAAAAACTTCTTAACATTCCAGTTCCACACATCAGAAAACATCCCGTAGCAGATCAAAACAATATACATTCCAAAGATACTTCAATCATAAAAGTTGAATTCATGGTAAATTGGCAGGAAGGGAAGTACAGTCTGCAATATGTTGATGATAGAGAGCAAAGAAACATACCATTTTTTTCAATTTACTTTGACAGGAGACCATCATAGCTAAGGATGACAGTGAGCCCAGATCCAAGCCAGCGCGGCCCAGCCAGTTTTTCAATAAAAAATTTAAAAATTGATGTCATTTTCCTGATGCGGGCCTTGGGCTCAAAAAAAGGTCCCTAGGCCCGCCCGGTGATTTTGGGCCACATCGGACAGGACCAGGCCTATTGCCAATACTAATCATAGCAAACATAAGTACGATAGTAAAACACTTAATCAATATGGGCTCATATTCGTATATTTACATTCGATAAATCCAGGAAAAGGATGCACATAAAAGAGCTTCATAAAATCAGTTCTAGATACATTCCAAATTCAAGTGATCCCACTAAGCATCAATCCTCAAAAAATGACCAACGGGATACAATCATATGAATCCTAAAGCTATGGAAGGTCATGATAACCAAGTGCAACATTCTGCAATATACCAATACCAGTTCAAAGTTACCTAAAACATTTGCTAGTGACTTCGCCATGTGAACTCCAGTAAAATACGGGGCTGAAGTGCATATTTGCTAAATGCCATAATCGAAGAATGTGATTGTAATCTTGGCATATCAACCAAAAAAAACTTTCAAGGGTTTCCTTGGCTCAATTCTCCCCATCCACTACTGCTTCTTACATATTTGTCAATAATCCCGAACTCCCGGTTCTGTTCAATCCGCCTTGCATAATTTTCGACAGTGATAGGACCCTTCTTCAACCTCCTATAGTAGATGATCTCCCATGGCCACAAACGTGCAGAACCAAAATAAGCCTCGGCGGTATGATTTTTGTGTTCCTCTTGGAGCTCAAAGCCATAGTGCTTCAAAACCATGAATAATTCCTCTGAGGTAAGGCTTGCTGTATGTCTAGGGTATGCAACATCTGCTGCTTCAGAATCTGGCTTCTTCACTGGAACCATTGACTGCCTTGTTATCAATGCATCAGTATTTGGACACTCCCCTGTCTTGTTCAAAACCTCTTTATAGGAACTTTCAGTTACAATTGCTTTGTCTGCTAGTTGAGTGCTTGGATCTGTTCCTTCATTCAGGGACCTTGATGTCATTTGGTGCACACAGCTATTCTTATTAAGAGGCTCATCTTTTTCAATTTCAGATTCCATTCTAGAGATTGAAACTACAGTATTATTGTTCACTGCCAGTAATTCATCTTCAAGTTTAGTATCTTCCAACTGAGTATCAACTCTTGCTGTTTGCTCATGCTCAATTAAAATCTCCTTGGATTCCGGTGTATTATCAACTGAGCCTTTTGGAATCAACTGAGCCTTATTTGAAGAGGAAGGTAAAGGTCGACCAAGTGATACAGATAAAGATAATGATGTAGGAGAGCTTGATCTTGACCTAGACTTTGATCTTATAGATCTTGATCTAGAATTAGGCGACCTTGAAGTAGACCTAGAATGAAATGATCTTGAATTTCCTCGGGAAGATAATGATCTTAACCTAGAGTGGGAACCGGATCTTGGGACTTGCTTAGAGGATGGTAATGTAGACTGCAATTTGGATGGAGTGTAATCAGAATGAGAAGATGAAACTGACCTTCTTGCTTTCTTGGTATTAAGTCGTTTTGGAGAACCAATTTCCATCTTGTTTCTTTTCTTTCCTCTGTAATCTTGTCTCACAGATTGGTCAGTTTCTTGAGAAACTTGGTAGCTTCCACCGATCATTGATCTCCCTCCAGAGCCTGGTTTCGTGTCATTCAAGAGTTGCATGTTCAAGTTAGCATCCCTACTCCGCAATCCTTCCCTTGACCTGGACCTAAATCTTACCAGCTCCTCTTTGTCTCTACCTCTTCTATCAATATCATGCCTATGGTCAAAGCTAGTTAAGTTTCTTCGTGAAGCATTCTTTTGGGGGCAATTCTGCATTTTGTGACCTGAGCCTCCACATTGATAGCAATTTCCTCGCCGTTTTGCATCATTAGGGTACTTTGAAGTCCCTTCACCAATATGAGCTCTGCCTATATTGTGAGAGCTTCCCAAAGCAGACCCACCAGTGTAGGCCATTTGACGACTATAATCATCAATTTTCTCATCATAAACTTTGTTAGGTTCATACCTATCAAACTCTAGTCCATTGTCAACACCATTTCCATCTATGGGGTCATGGAATTGATGACCCCATCGATCATCATCTACTGGATTGCGAACACCCATATGACGTTCTTCCAGAGCATCTTCCCTATAATCATGACCTTCCCTGATGAAATCTTTAGTACCATCCTGATGATAAGCTATCTCTTCATCAAGCATGTTGGCAGAACCAATCCTTCCTACATTACTATCAGGTTGCTTAATCATATTCATCCTGCTATCACCATGATCACTTAAATCAGCCAAATTTCTTCCAACAATATCTTCTTCTCGTCTTGTATCCCTTCCATTACGTGCCTCATAGGATCCCTCAGATCTTGCAGATCCCTTAAATGCTCTAGGTTGCTTGTTCGACCACGAGAGAGTTAATTGCTGCCCACATATATAACTCCTGCGAAGTGCTCTCAGTGCTTTCTCTGCATGTGGAGGAAACTCATACACCACAAATCCGTATCCATCTTTCAGTCTTACACTGCACCGTCCAAACCTTCGGAAAACACGTTCAAGTTCATCTCTACGGATGCGAGATGAAATATTACCAATATGCAATGACATCTACAACCAAAATTCGAAATTCAATCAGTGTATAAATTGAGTTCTCCAACAAATGCCAGCAAACTGCAGAAAATCTTTGAATTTGCAGCATACGAGACTTTACTATTAACATCAACAATTACCCAAGCAGTTTCAATATATTTTGTTGTGTCTACAAATTATACTTCTACACGATAAAGCTGCAACTCTAACTACCACTCCAACCCATAAAGATGCTTTAAGTTACCCACTTAACCCGACAGTAGAAATAGTGGTTCATCAATTTGATTTAAGTTCTAACTACGGAAAAAGGAAAAATATAGAGTGCCTCGTTAGCTCTAGTATTGGAGATCCAAAACGCAAATGATCTCATTTTGCAATCAAAATGGACCCCGACTTATGCTGGAAAGTTGAAGGTAAGTCAGCCAGAACTAAGAATCGAAATATTCATTGCTTAAGAACTTGCTGATAAAGCATTCTTTTCAAATCCAAAACATAAACTAAATATATAATAAACAAGATTTGTGATTTTCAGTGGAACGAGCTAGGGTTTAAAAAACAAGAGAAAAGCCCAGAAATGATTTTAATTCCTGATGTTTGAGATGTTCTAGACTGCATTCCCAATACCAATATTTTCGTATCAGATAGACATCGACATATGCAGAAATTAAAATATAAACACAAATACCATAAACAACGAAAAACCCTACCTTCACAAAAAATGAAATAAAAAGAAATGGGATATCAAAGAAGTCCCAACAACGAGAAGCATAACTCAAAAAAGAAGTGAGATTTACCAGGAAAAGGGTAACAAACACACAGTCGAGATTTTCATCGAACAAGTTAGTCACATCAAAATGAATGGAGAAATCTCAGGGCACAGGGAATAAAAACCTGGAGCAGATGATTATGGAAACAAAAGGGTTATTTGGAAGGCCGATAAATTTCTTCTTCTTCTTCAAAACTTTTGATTCATTGCACTACTGCTAATCTGCCTGCGAAGTCGAATGGAGCACCTAAACGAAGTCCGGTCTAAAGCTTTGAAGTTCTATGTCCTTTGTTCTTTGGCTGGCGAGCAATGGGGCATGAACACGTGGCACTCATCGCTTACCGTACCTAGTGTAATGTGGATTGTTCACTGGTCACTTTCCATTAAAATATTTGATGGGCCAAATATTCAAATTTAAGTAAACAACATTTATATTCTTAACATCATTAAAAAAAAATTCAATCATACAAATTTTAAATTTTTAGTCTAGTTTTAAATTTTTAGATTCAATTTATTTTAATAATTTTTGTTATTAAAAATTTATCAGTTTATTAATTAATTAGTTAATTTTTAAAAATTAATAAATTATTATAAACTAAAATAAATCACTTAATTTTTATTTAATAATCTTTTTTAAATTAACATTCAAAATTTTTATATTTAAATTAACCTTCATATTTTTTATAAATAAAAACAATTACTTTCAATCATAGTTTAAAATTTTTAATATTATTCAATCTTAACTAATTTTACGACAATCTAATACCAGTTGAATTTTTTAAACCTTAAACATCTTATCTTATCAGTTTAACTTTCGGTTCAGTTTTTAAAATATTGCTCTTAATAGAATTAATAATTATTCTTCTTATTTATTCAAACAAAAAAATACCTATGAATATATTTTTATTATGAGTTCAATTATATTTAAGTTCACAAATGCAAATTTTATTTATAATAATTGTAGCAATCTCTCAAAGATTTCTTATTTAATATATAATATAACTATGATTTAACTTTGAATTAAACTAAAAGTTTTTAAAGTTTTATTATACTTTAAAGTGTATTCCATAAATCATGATTCACATTAAGAGCATCTATTTATTATGTTTTATTCACAAAGTATTCGAAATAATAATATTACTAATGAATTGTTGAAATTTGCCAAACCCAAATTACAGTAACGACATCTAAATCTAGTGGAGAAGCTTTTATATTGATGAAATGAGAAATCCAAAAGTTGTTTTAAAAAAGTGTGAAAAAGTCTCAAAATTGAAATTCTTTTCTATTGTTCTTTTTGTTATAAAAGATAGAAATAAGATGGTGTGCCACATTAGTGCACCAAATGCACCACTTAATTGTTAGTGCACCAA
>JANVCL010000004.1:23673353-23685785 GCA_026546855.1 Erythroxylum incrassatum | reverse complement strand
TTTATAAATTAGTCAAATTTTATAAATCACATTTGAAGAAACGTTGTACTCGCATTTACGATAAATATGTCAATTCTCTTATATATATATATATATAAATATATAAAATAAAGAACATATATAATAATTTATAAATTAGATATTTTAGTTAAACCACTTTAATTCCTTTTGGACCATGTTCTTTTTGGACCATAATTTATAAACAAGATAATTCCTTTTTGGACCTTGTTCTTCCAGAGCGGGAGTCACCAGTCTGCTTAAATAATAGTTTCTCTTGCATCTTTCGGTTGATTTTTTTTTTTGCATTTCTGTTTTATTATTATTGAGATCGGTGGATAATTTTTATTATTTATTATTATTATTAATCTTATTATTAGTATTATCCTTTTATTGAGTTTCTTTTTAGTATTAATTTTATCATTATTATTAGTAGTATTAGTTTTTTTATTCATTTGTTTTTTAATATCTATTATTTATTTATTTATTTATTATTAGAGCATTATTAGTTTTCGTCTTAATATTATTCGATTTAATTTTACAGTTTTTCATTAAATTTTTTGCGTGCCAAATTTTTAATTATTGTTTTTTATTCTACATTATTTTTACTTGTTACATCTGTATGTGGGTCTATCATAAAATACCTTTCTACCATATAGAAGTAAGGCTGCGTACTATAAAACTTTCTCAAATTTTCCCACTCTGCAAAAATTCAAACTAAATGTGAAAAGGATGATATTGAGTTTAACCACTTTAATAAATAAATAATTCAAAAAAATAAAGATTTGAGTTTGGGAAGGCGAAACTACAAGGACTTAACGTAAGCATAATTCAAACCGTAAAAGTAGCCGCCGGACCGGAGACTCCGAGTCTCAAAGTTGGAGGTCAACTTTTGATATTACAACATTATATTACTATTTAAGGACACCTGAATCATGAATGGCTTTAAACTGAAAAGACGATAGGGAAAATAGGATAATGGAAATAAAAGGACTTTAAATTGAAAAGACAGAAAGGCATGCCTACGGCCCTAGCCCAGAACTTTCGTCAATGTTCAGCAAATTTCAATATCTTGGTTTTTTTTAATAAATAAATTGTTAGCTATAGGAAGTTAGCAACTGTATAAAATTAAGCTTTTTATTGAAGTAAGAGTTTAACATGATGAAAAGTTGAAGTAAAGGGAACGTATCATTACAAATTTGAACTCATTCAGATAGTTTAATTATAAAAATTTTGAATTAATTAATTTTTCATTTCAATTAAATTTATTAATTTTTGTTGATAAAGATTAATTAGATAAATTTTGTAAACTAATTAATTTTTATAAACTAAAATAAACTAATTAATTTTTTATAATTAAAAAACATATTTGATTTAGATGATTCAATCGTAAAAATTTTGAATTGATCAATTTTTTAATTTAATTCACTTTAATCTTTATTACTAAAAATTGATAAATTAATTAATTAATCGATTAATTTTTATAAATTAGTCAATTTTTATAAGTCATATGTGAAGAAAGGTTGCTCTTGTATGTACAATAAATATGATAATTCGCTTATATGTGTGTGCGTGTGTATATAAAATAAAGGAACATATATAATAATTTATAAATTAGATATTTTAGTTAAATCACTTTAATAAATAAATAATTCAAATAAAAATAAAGATTTGAGTTTGGTAAGGCGAAACTACAAGTAATTAACGTAAGCATGATTCAACAGTAAAAGTAGCCGCCGCCGGAGACTCCGAGTCGCAAAGTTGGAGGTCAACTTTTTATATTACAAAATTATATTAACGTGAATGGCTTTAAATTGAAAATGACAAAAGGGAAAATAGGATAATGGAAATAAAATGACTTTAAATTGAAAGGACAGGAAGGCATGCACGCGGCCCTAGCCCAGAACTTTCGTCAATATTTAATGAATTTCAATATCTTGGTTTTTGTGGTTTTTTTAATAAATAAATTGTTAGCTATAGGAAGTGTATAAAATTAAACGGTTAGTGTCTAAAATTAAACTTTTATTTGCCTTTTTTGTTTATAAATATAGAGGGTGTTTGCTTCCATTTTTATTTTTAATTTTTAGTTTTTATTTTTAAATTTAGTACAAAAATCTTGTTTATTTAAATTTTTAGTTTTGGTTTATTCCAGTTTTAAAAAATTATGAAAATTATAAAAGTAGTTTTTATTTCTTGTTTTTTATAATCTGATTTACTATAATTTAAATATGTATTATTAAATTATTTATTTTTAATAAAAATTATGAATAATTTAATTCATTATTATATTTATATATTTAATAAATTTAAATTTATTATCAATAAAAATATGAATAATTTAATTTTATAATTAAATTATATATAATTAAATTTAAAATATATAATTATTCAAATAAAATTTTATTTAATAATTAAAATATATTTCAAATAAATATTATTTATAAATAAATTTTTAATTTTTAAATTATTTATTTTATTAAAATAACATAATTTTATTAATAATTTGTTAACAAATATTATATAAGAGATTAAATAACTTTATTTAATTAAAAATGTATCTTTAAGTTTTTTCTATAATGTAATTATTACCAGCGATAAAAATACAACCACATTAACATTAACAACCAAACAAATTTTTCTTTTTATTTGAAAAAAACAGAAACAAAAAATAAAAATAAAAACTGCAAACTGCAACAAAAAAATAAAAGTAGAACCAAACAACCCCTTAAGAAACTTATATGTAATCATTCTATGTCAAGAAAAAATAAGTTATAAATAAAAATATTATTTATAATTTGTTATACTAAAAATGTATAATATTTTTGATTATATATGATCTTATTTAAATTTAATTCAATCTCTTTTAACATTCACTTAAAATCCTGTGTAAGTATTGCAGGATAAGTAAGTTCATTGAAGAATTTACTTAATATTAGTATTAAGTATCATTAAACTATAAAATTTACACAGTATAATATAATATTAATAAGGTTACTGATTCGAGTCATCCTTATAACTAAGGTCTACATAAAAATTAACTATCTGTCAAAATCAGGGCTCGGAGGACACCGATCAAGCCAAACCCCGACTAGGAAAAAGTTTTCCTGAGAAGTCCCTTCACTTCCAAGTTCCAACAGGTAAGCGTCACTTATCCCTTTTCCAAACTCCTGCTCTCTCTGTACCTTCCTTTTTGGTAGAAGATGCTTGTTTTGAGTTGAATGACCATTTTCTATGTATGTTCCTATTTTACTTTTCTCTGCATGTTTTTTTATACTTTTCAATTATTTGCTAGCTAGGATGAGCATTCCTTGATAGATTTAGAGAAAGTAATATGTTCTCTAACTTTATTCTGTTAGATGTATGAAATCTTTGCATGTTGCGTTCTTCAAGTCACGTGAGAAATTAAGTTAAAAGTTGAAGTTGGTAAGGCAAGGGACTAGGGTTTTTTTTTGTTTACGAAGGGGAACTACTAAATTAACTCAACGCTTTAGAAAATAAAATTCCTTGCGCATCTCTGCGGAGAAGCTCCTGGACGCCTAATGGTGGCTCCTGAAGGATATGTAGGCCTGCGATGTTTGCCAAGTTGTCAGTACACTGATTTCCTTCCCGAAAGACATGCTAGATATGATCCTTCCAAGCCCGTTGTACAAGCTCCGGGATACCTGTCAATAAAAAAGAAATCCTAGCTAGCACAATATGAAGGTCAAAGAGAATATTAATAATCTTGAGGGAGTCCACATCGGTGACAATCCTGCAATACCCTAGCTCTCAGGCTAGTGTAAGGCCTGGGAACACTCCCCAGAGTTTCGTTGTTAGGAGTGATCCCCTTCCGAGATTTTGCTAAAACCCTCCACATTAGTTCCCTTGACAATCATGTATTAAACATCCAGCTGAGGCCTTATTGGAATCGTACTTCACTATGCCATTAGAATTGACTTTAACCCAATGTTCCAGAGATTTAGTTCAGTCCACCAGGGTGCCCACAGGTATGCCCTGGGTAGGGAATACACTGTTCTCTATCGCATGGGCTCTCACGATCCAGTTCACGTATTCTAGAATGATTCAGGTACCCTTTTCGGGGCAAACAAAGCCTGACTCAAATAGATTGTTGTTATGTCACTTTCATAGAAACCAACAAACGACTCTAAAAATAGTGGCTCATGCTACTGCTGCACCAAGTCGAACTTTGTGAGACGTCTTCTCAGCTTGTTAGAAAAATCTTGGATCTATCACCTCGTGAGGGAACTGACTTTAGAAAGGATAAGTGTTGGACCCCGAACTTTTATTGAAAGTTAGAATTATTAAATGAAATTAAATGAGGAATTAGTGGTGATTTATTCATGTGCAAAGAAAAGGAAAATTCTTGAATTTGAAATGATATACAAGATTATGGTAGTGAATGTAGTAAGTTGATGAAGAGTGAATAATTTAACTTTGGTTTTTGATGATTATGAGATTTCTGAGTAAACTTGTATGTTTAAGGGTACTATGAAATTTATGATGAATAAGTTGGTAGAAATGGAGTGGAAATGACAAAAATAAAAAGTTGAAATGTTGTGTTTGTTTTTGATGCTTTGAAGTCTGAAAATTTGGGAATGAATAGTGACAGTGTTGAAATTTTGATCCGAAACTTCCATGATTTTTCTGTACTGATATAGAGTGATTTTGATAAATTGGTCTTCATGAAAGTTGTAGCTTATCTTTCTAGCTTTCTAACGCTATAAAGTAGGACATTTTTCGATATCGGGGCTAGAAGTTATGATTATTTGAAGTTTGGATGATGTTTAGGGTGAATTTTTGGGACAACCACTTTGATTGAAAATTTGACCTTTATAGAGTCAGAAATTGCTTTTAAGTTCTTCATGAAATTTGTAGATTATCTTTTCATCTTTCTGTTGATATAAAGTATGGAATTTTTAGAAAAAGGAGTAGAAAGATATGATTTTTAGAAATTATGATGCTGTTTAGGATGACAATGTCAGACAGTCACTTTGTCATGAACTTTTGACCCTTTTAGAGACCGAAATTATTCCTAAGTCCTTCATGAAAGTTGTAGAGCCTTCTTTTATCTTTCCATTAATGCCAAATTTGTAAATTTTGGAGTTTTGGATCAAAATTTATGGGGTTTAGAATTTGAGATGTCGAAGAAGAAGAAGAAGTGGAAAAGCATTGTAGTGCAAAAGCACTACGACGACTTTTAAGATTTTAGGCCAAAAAGCACTGTAGTGCAATGGCACTATAGCGACTTTGAGGGGTAGCCCAGAAGTACCGTAGTGCAATAGCACTACGACAAATTTTAGGGGTAGCAAAAAAAGCACCGTAGTGCATAAGCACTACGGCGACATTGGAGTTTTGATGGCAAAAGTCGCTACAGTGTAATTGCACCATTGCGACTTTGAAGTTTTGAGACGTTGATGAACATTAAAAACTCTTTTGGCCATAACTTTTTCGTTTGACCTCCGATTGACCTGATTTTTAAAGCGTTGGATTCCTAAGACATTCTTTTACCTCTCCATAAAAATTTATGATTTTGAGATTAATTTGAGAAATATTGATTGAATCAAAGTGAGAGGATGGGTTAAAGGAGTATGAGTTGAATATTTTTCTGAACATGCTTCAGTATTTTGGCGATATCTCGATCTGTAGATATTTGAATGAGTTGATTCTTGTTCCAAATTAAACTAGAGGCATGGAGCTACAAGTTATCTAAAAGAATAAAATCTCAATTCAGTCCTTATGACTTTCAATTTCTGGAGTGAATTTGGGTATAGTGTACAGTCTCGGTTTAGTAACATTCCCAAAGTGTTTGAGCCATAACTTTTGTTCTAGTTGTCCAAATGAGATGGTTCTTGATTTGGATTAAACTAGAGAGATAAGGCTACAAATTTTCTAATGAAATCAAGTTTTGATTCAGTCTTTCAAAATATCAATTTTCATATGGAAGTTGAGTATAGAATATTGTTTAGTATAAGAACAGTCCGAAAATGTTTAGGGTATAACTTTTGGAATATTGAATCAAATTGAATGATTTTGATGTCATTGGAAAATTGAGACAATGAGGAACATTATCCTAGAAGGAAGTGTTATCAAATTCCTTCAATTACATGATTAGAAAAAGGTCTTGATTTTTGGAAAGAGATAAACATGATTTAAATAATTTTGAGGTTTTGCTAGATTAATTATTTGATTTGGAGTTAATTAGTATGTTGATGCTTGTAGGATTTTATCATATGTTTAAATTGAATTAAAGTGGTAAGATATGTATGAGGGCATTTTGGGAAGAACACTTAAGCCATTTAAGTTGCAAGGCTTGCATGAAAAGGTAAAATGGACTTTGCTCATTCATAATGACATTTCTGTAATTAAAAGATGGTCTTCCTTCTTAAGAAGGAAGCAAGCACGAAATTGTGAATGAAAGAACAAAGAAAAGAAAGAAGAGAGGAGAGAGTTTCGATGGAGGAAGGAGAGAAGAAGAAAGAAAAGAAAAGTTATGGTTTGATTTTTCTAAGCTTTCTAGATGGTTTTTGAGTTGATTCAAAAAGGAAAAAGGAAGGGGATGATGAGAGCTTCCTTTCAAGCCAAGAAACCTTTCATTTGGTGAAGGATCAAGGTAAGAATAGCTTTGATTTGTTGGATTTGTGAAAGGGTTTTGGTTTAGATAGCTTAAGAAATGTATGGGTTTAAGTTTTCTAAGATCAATTTTGTGATTATATGTTATGAGTTGTCCAATTTTGGATTCCTATTGATTTGGGAATTTTGCCTAGGATGAAGGAAATTAAGAGAGGCAATGGGAGCAAGGAGAGAGAGATTTTGAACAAGTTTCAAGCATGAAAATAAGGTGGGTTTCATGTTTATAATTTGAGTAATGAGCTATTAAGGTTTCTTTTAAATTTAAGAAAATAAAAGGATTTCAATTAAATGTTACTTTATTGTTTTGATTGATTTAAGGAATTGCTACATGTTGTGATGTGAAAAATTCATTATGATATATGACATTGTGTGTATGATTATGTTATGCCATATGTCTTTTTCTTGTGAATTGCTACATGAAAGGTTTTTCGAAAAAAAATTGCATGTTCATAAAAAGAAAGTTTCCGAAATGTTGACAATTGGGCAATCTATTTTCAAGACATGAATTATATGTTATGTGGGTTTGTACTGGTCCCCTAAGTTAAGTCAAGTGCACTGGTCTATAGGCTTCTCCCGCCTGCCCCTAGTGGCATGGAGCTCCTTATGGACTCCCCTAAGTTCACGGCTACACATGACCGCTACGCAGAAATGTATAGTACGTTTTGTTTGGATCCACCCGAACCATTTGCAATGTGCTTATTTTTTATATGATTTATGATTATTTTGATGCATTTGTTATGTTTGATGTATGAAGTGCTAAATAATTTTTGAATTTTTGGAAACTTATGTTGCATGGCTTTCAATGTGAATGGTACAATGGAAATAAATATTTCAATGATTTTTTTTTGTTTCTCGGTTATAAGCATGTTACCCACGAGCTTAAAGCTCACCCCCCTTATTCATTCTCATCCCCAGGTGTTGAGGAAGAGATCGGGTGAAAGAAAGTCAAGACATCTGTTTGTTTTTGCATATGTTGTATTTTGGGTTTGTTGGTTGTAAGATTAAGACGTTAGACATTTGTTGAGAAAATTGGGGTTTGGTATCTTTGGTATTTTGGATTTCGGTATTGGTGATGTAATGTGGCTAGGAATCGCTATTAAAGTTTGTAAACATTTATCTTATGATGTTGATGAGATATGGATCCGTGTATGAATATGAAATGTGAATTTGTGTATGGATATGGCATGTGAATTGTATATGGATGAAATGAGTTGAGTTCAAATGTAAGGTATTGGAAGAAGTTTTCCGTTTAAGTCAATGAAATTTGTATATGAATTGTTGGTATATACATATGTGTGGGAGAGTTTTACGAAAAAAAAGAAAGATAGGATTTTATTTTAAATGATGAGACATGATTGAATATGAAGAATCAAATGAATTAAGGTGAGGGGTCTATGAATACCTTTTGAATTTTGAATTGTTTTGAATGGCGTTGAAAAAAAAACTATACCGATTTGGACTGGTTTAGACCAAGTCGTCTTCTCGGAAGATGTAACTTGTCTTTATAGTTTTCCAACGTTTTTCTAAAGTTTGCATTTTTGGATGTCGGAATTAAAAGTTTTGACCTTAAGCATTTTGATTTTCGTTGGTTTTCGCTCACGTTTGTATTTTGAGAAATTCTGTACGCACGTTTTTTTAATTCCTAAGGTTGGGTTCCAGAAACGGGATCCAACAATATACCCTCTCTTTAATAAGTGGATGCAATTAACATTCTTATAGAAATATTTAGTGATTTTATCGCACCCCTTTATTTATAGTATCTTAAATTTTTGCTTGATCATCAAATTGCAATTCCCTACTTCTTTATTATAAGATATCATATCCTCATTCTCCTTTTTTAGTCATCTTAGATCACTAGGATACTTATAGACTTCTTCTTGAACCTCTTTCAGATGGTTTTTGGTGTTGAGTACCTCTCTTAAAGTGCTTAACTTGCTTAGCCTTTTTAATTCCTCTTTTATAAATTTTGGTTTCTTGATACATATATAAGCTAGGTGACCCTAGACATGTTTTAATCAATGTTTTAAAACATTGATTAAAACATTGGTTTCTTGATACATATATAGTCTGAACTGGTCAGTTGTTTGGTTTGGTTTTATTTAAATAACTTATATGTATAAAATTGGTCGGTTTTATACGTACAAGTTATTTAAATAAAACCGAACCAGCAAATTGACCAATTTAAATTGTTTTCAGTCGGACCGGCCAGTCTAGTTTAGTTTTTAAAACATTGATTAAAACCCGATTTTTTAGAGAACGACTGGTTTCTTAGCAAACCGGTCAAACTGGTCAGCCAATATGCGTAATACCATAACTTCAGATATGCCAAATCAAACTCTCTCGTTGCCTCCACCATCTTCTCTCTTCTCAGATCTCATAGCAACTATTGCTATTGCATATGGCTTGGACAAAAAAGTGTCGAGGAAAGGAGAGCTTTTTTTTGCTATCTCAATCCCTCCTATAGACTTGTGGGACTTCTCCACCTTTTTTCTGAAGTAGGAGGTGTTAATTGGAGTTAATTTCTAGAACAATCTGAACATGGATTTTGTGGTCTTGCTTCAACTATGTCTTCTTGATTATGAAGATGGTTAAGTCAAGAGTTGTAGTTGTAGCTGCAAGGACTAGAGCACATAAATCCAGTGTACTCCCCATTCCTTATTAGATAGCAGTCATCGTCCAACCATTCCCTTCCATACGACTGTCTAATGTGCTCATCCTTACTTGTAAAGGAGCTCGCTTTATAGAATATGAGAGCTTAAAAAGAAGTGAAATGTACAAAATAAGCTACCTTTGTGAAGCTACAGGTGCTAACAACATGATTGTTACGGAGTTTAGAGCAGAAACGGAAGAGAACCATCCTCCTTTGCTTGATTTGGAGACCACTTCCAGACCTCGGCACATTGCCCTCTTTATTGAGCCTTCTCTTTTTGTGTGAGTCTTCATTTTCCTTTTTTTCTTTGATTTTGTAAACTTGTTTGTCTTCAGTTTTGATGTTAGGCTCTATCATGATCGTTGACTTCTAGGTTGTGACAAAAAGATGGCAAGTTGGAACTTATGTTTCCTAATTCCTACAAAATTATGCCAGTGATTCAATCGTACGACCACTTTTTTTTTTTGGAATTGAAGTATACTTTAAAGCTCAATACTCCATAGTTGATCTTTTCATTTTAGATTTCTTGTATTTTTCCAGGAATCAATTGGTTTCTCCTACAGAGCTCAGTGAGCATTTCTCAGACATCCGTTTTGTTAGTTTACCATCTATGAAGTAATCTTTTAACTATTTCCATCTTTATTTTCATGGTTAATTATGGGGCACTGATTTTTTTCAGTTAGTTCACTTGCTTATATGGATTAAGTGTGTCTTCACATGAGTTTTATGGGCTTCTATCCAACATATAATCACAATGAGGCTTGTTTGGTTCTTTGCCTAGAAATTTATTATTTTGGGCAACTGTTGGAGTGCTGCCTGAGAAGGGGCATCCAAAGACTAGTTCTGCTGGCAAAAACTATTACATTTGGAAACTTGGATGTTTAGATGAAAATACTATTTCTATTTTCTTGTTTAGAGATGCTTATTAATAGAACTTCAAAGAGCACGTTGGAAAACTTTTTACCCTATTCAATTGTACCGTAGGCAAGGACAATCTGGTAATGATAAGTTTTGTAACATTTAGAACTTTATTTCATATCAATTTTTGTAACATTTAGAACTCTATTGAATGTCAATTTCTGTAACATTTAGAACTCTATTGAATATCAATTTCTGGTTTTGGATGTTTAGATGAAAATACTATTTCCGCTTTCTTGTTTGGAGATGCTTATCAACAAAACTTCAAAGAGCACGTTGGAACATTTTTTGCTCTATTCAATTGTACCATAGGCAAGGACTATCTGGTAGTGATAAGTTTTGTAACATTTAGAACTCTCTTTCATATCAATTTCAGTAACATTTAGAACTCTATTTTATATCAACTTTTGTAATATTTAGAACTCTATTTCATATCAATTTCTGGTTTTGATAGTTGAGTTATATATACTCTTTCATCTATTCAATTTGTTGACCTAAAGCACCAAAATTGAAAACTAGCAATATTTCAGTTAGGCTATTTAAAGTGGAGCAATTGTTGGAGCAAAGTTTAATAAGTGAGTAACATCTGTTGGTCTTTTGTGTATCCATTTTGCTGTTATTCTTCTTCTTTATTACAATTGATAATGAGAATTATTTAAGTTGTATACTTTTTCCCTGACAATAGTATATACCCAATTATTTTTTTAATACTTTTTAGGTTAAATCATAATGGAGAATATGGAACCATCCTTTACTCATGGTAAGTCCAATCTAGCATGGAATTATTTTTCTTCTTCTTAAGCATCTGATGGGAATATCCAATATAACTGTATGTTTTGCGGGAGAATATTTAAAGGGGGAGGAATTTTTAGAATGAAAGAACATCTTGTTGGTGTTAAGGGTAATATTGCTTCTTGCAAAAAAGTGTCACTTGATGTACGTGATATGATTGGAAAATATTTGCAGAAACAAGTAAAAAAGAAAAAGGAAAATAAAGAGGATCATGATATATCTTTAAGAGATGATGAAACACTACACGTATTAGATAAAGGAAAAAGAAAAGCTATTATTGACATAGATTCTTATTTTTCTCCAAGAACTACTCCTGGTTCTCAACTTATTCTAAAAAAATTTATGGTTGATAAGGATGTTGTTCTACAATGTAAATGAGCATGAGCTAGATGGTTCTATCATTCATGTATTCCTTTAAATGCTTTAAATTCACCATTTTTTTCAAGAAGCAATTGATGCTACAACAACAATAGGTTCAAGATTTAAGGTACCATCTTATTATGAGTTACGTGTGCCTTTGCTTCAAGATTTAAAAAGGGAATTTCAGTTAATTGTGGATACATATATATCTAGTTGGGAATTAACAGGATCCACTATTATGGCAGATAGGTGGACTGATCAAAGATAAAGAACCTTGATTAATTTCTTGGTTTATTGTAATATTGAAACAACTTTTATCAAGTTTGTTGATGCTTCTGACATGGTAAAAAATGATAATGTTTTATCTAAATTATTATCTGAAATTGTCGAGTGGGTTAGACCAAAGAATGTTGTGCATTTTGTTACAGATAATGCAGCTAGGTATTTATTACAATCAAAGTATGGGCATATTTATTGGTTTCCATACACTATTCACTGTATAAATCTTAATTTAAAAGATATTAATAGTATGAACCATATTTCTAGTCTTGCTTCACGCACATCTAAGATCACAATTTTAGTGTATAATCATGTCACATTTTTGTCTTGGTTATGAAAACAAAAAGATTGGGTTGAGATCGTTCGTCCTGCTGCAACCAGGTTTGCAACTACATTTATTACTTTGAAAATTATTTATGAACATAAGCAACTACTTCAAAATTTAGTGGCAAGTAAACACTTTTCAAGTCATAAATTATTAAAAAGTGAAAAAGGAAAAGAAGGTTGTGCTATTATTCTAGATAATAAATTTGGGATACTTGCTTGATCATTGTGAAGATTGTGGCCCCGCTTATAAGGCTGTTGAGGATTGTTAACTCAGATGAGAAGCTGTAGCACTCCACTCCCATGCGACCCGAACCCGATATTGACGGTGATGTCCGAGTCCGTGTCCCGCAAGGGTGACGTGCTAAAGCACTCAATCAAGCAAAATTCGGTATACTCTTTTTCTTTAAATCAATAATCACATAGGGCATAAGCCCTTTCCAAGTACAAAAGCAATTTATACAATCTCATACGACCCCTCG
>JANVCL010000004.1:23640814-23651263 GCA_026546855.1 Erythroxylum incrassatum | reverse complement strand
CAGGAAAAATGAATCAAAGAAGCATGACCATTATAATCACGGATGGTTGAATCTATGTGAAAAGTCAATTTATTTATTAAGCACTTTAAGTGTGGGTTTGGTTTTGACAAATATTTAAGTTGGCTTAAGAAAAATAAAGGAAAATTTGACTTGTAATACACGTTAATGATATTTATTTATTTGAAATTTAATATATTTATTAAATAACATCAATTTTGTTGAAAAAACTATTTCTACTTAAAAATAATCAATTATCAATTATTCTAAAAATCATTAATGTGAAATTAGTTAAGAGTAATTATGTTGGATGTTTAAAAACTTGAACTGAGTTTTTTTATTCATATCTTACATATTTATATGTTTGTTATGATTATATATTATAGTTACAACCTGATTTGAGTTTTTTAAAGTTAAATTATTAATTAGATTTACCACAAAATCTACATTATAGGTTTGTTTTGCATGTGCCTATCATTTTGGCTTCTATACAAGGAAATATCAATGTTAATTCGATATTAAATTAGTTTTGGTACGATGTGGTATTGGCTACGGTGAATATTAAATTCTGTTTTGAATTTTTAAAATTATAAAAAAGTTTATAAATTTCATAAAATTACAAAATAGTCTATCAATATATGTAACATCCCACCCCGATGGGAAGGGTAGAATAGTAATTTGGAAAGGGTCGGGAGTGTTTAGTACTGTGTTGAAATATTCATGCATACCATTACTCGTGAATAGTGAAATTTGCACATGAAAACAATTGTACATGCATTCATGACATTTCCTGGTATATGTGCTTAAATGTAAATTTTTGTGGAAAAATATGATTTTGTGCTTAGAAATTTATTTGGAGTAGATCATTATGTGTTTTACATTTTAGGGGAATTTTAGGAATTTTTCTGAAATTGTCCGGGGAAGATTTCCGGACCGAAAAAATCGCCAAGTGGCAAACCGATTGGTTTTCGGTACTGAAAATTTCTGTTCAATGGCACTGGAATATTGGGTCTATTATTTTGGGACTGTAATGAGAGTCATTGGAATTGAATGGGTTAAAGATTTCATTTATTAGGGTTTCTTTCATTAAATAATATTAAATGATTTGTCTTTTCTTATTTAAATGACAAATGTCTTGATGACACATCTTTAACTCATTTAATGCTTGTTTTTGTCCTACACATTCACGACCCTTCTAGCTTCGTCTCCTTCACCCATTCGAAACCTCAAACTCCTTCTTCTTCATTGGTTTTCCTTAATTCCTCTAGCTAAATTGCTATTCTCATCCTATCTTAAGTGCTTTCTCAAACTCAAGCTTTCTACCTCCTTTACATGATGATGATGTGGATGTTGTTGAGAGGAAGATGATGTATTGCATGAGGAGGAGAAAGTAGGAAGTTGTAATTGGTCGGAAGATTGGAAGAATTCAAGCTTGTTTAGGTGAGAATTTAATTACATGTCCTTTACTTAGTAGTCAGATGCATTAATTGGGAGGTATTGTGCATGAAAACTTATAATTGTACAACTTGTGACGTAAGTGTGTCTTGCATAAATGAGTTGTGCAAGCTAAATGTCCGCACGTACGACGTTTTCATAATTTGGAATCCGGTGCTAATTTGGAACGTACTATGAGTAACCTAGATGATTCTCTCAATTACTATATGTCTACTGTGGTGAATAATGGCGGGTGATTGTGATTGTGTTGTGATTATGGGTTTCAGACAGAAGGTCCGATGTACTGGGAAGCGATGACATAGAAGTGTTATCTGTCTATGACATGTGAATTAAATTTGTGAACTACTTGCTTCTTAATATGTGATTGTGATATTATTGAGTGTAAACTGGATGAATTATGTGTAGATATGTGATTGTCGAATGTGTACATGGATATGAATGACATTGTAAAATGCTCCACTTCAATGTGGAATGCCGGACTAAGGTCCGATGATATGAGAAAGTGATTGAATGGGATAGATGATTACATTGCATAGACGTATAACACATAATGGCAGTTGTGACCGGAGTAGCCACCGATCAGAGCTACAAGCTCAACGAGTGAAAAATAGCCTCGAGCTCGAAGGGAAGTAGTGCATACCCAGAGGTCTCTCCTACCCCTAAGACGCGTTTAACCCTTAATGAGCCCTCTATGGGATAGTTCAGGCACTCGGTCACAACAAAGTAACAATTGGAAAAGATTGGGTGAAAGGCGTAACGCCTTATACTTGTGTGATAGCAACCATGTGGTATTTCTGAATGTACTAATGTGAAATAATCTGTGAACTGAATCATGTGGTATTTCTGAATGCGCTAATGTGAAATAATCTGTGAACTGAATCATGTGGTATTTCTGAATGCGCTAATGTGAAATAATCTGTGAACTACTTAAGTACAATCATGTGGTATTTCTGAATGTGCTATTGTGAAACAATCTGTGAACTGCTTGAGTGCAATCATGTGATACTTCTGAATATGAAATTGTGGAATATCTGTAATATACTTGACTGCTGCATGAATTGAGTGGACCATCGATGATGGTTCCTCACTTAGTTCGCAAAATTTACCCAAAGTTTGCAATTATTTTTCAGGCTTTAAAGAGTACCCCGTTAGACAAACAAGAGTATGCCTATTGCATACAAGTCAGAGATAGAGGTCGGGATCAATCCACGTCTGCATTAGTGTCATCTTAATTATGTATTCCACATTTTCTGGAAAATAGTGTTGTAGTTATAGTGGGTCCCAAATGGGCTATTGAAATTTTATTGATTGTAATGTGCTCACTGAAATGTTTATGAATAAAATTGAGCCCAATTTGATTATGGATTTGTGTACATTCACTGGCTATTCTAAATAATATCGAGTGTCTTATTATCACTGAAAATATTTACAAATTAAAGCGGGCCCAAATTGTCTACTGATTTTCGCGCATAGGATTGTATAAAAAATTATACTGAGTTTTTGACTATGTTCGAGTACTCTAGCATGCCACCCTTGCGGGTCACGGACTCGGATATCACCTACGATGTCGGGTTTGAGTCCTGCGGGAGTGGGGTGCTACATATGTGGTATCAGAGCCCAGAAGTATGATTGTACATGGGCATTCTGAAATTTATGTTGAGTTACATGCATTCTGGTCATAGCAAAGCAGACGATAGCAACTGATCCCTAGTCTGAGTCGTATGATTATGTTAAGTGTTTAAATTGATACAAATAGAAAAGTGATGGTATATCGTAATGTGCCAAATTGTAGATATATCAGACAACGATCTAGCACAATTGTATTGGTGAAGGTATTACGGGGTACGATGTTCATATTGTACTGTGAGGATATAGCCCATTGTTGTGGATTGTTTGATGTGTAAACTGTAGGAATGATGTTACTTATTAAATTTGGAGATTATGTTGGATGTGAGGAAGTTTTACACCGGAGACCAAGATACGATTTATTGTGATGTTATGAATATCAAGGTACAGTATTCATAACATTGACTCAAGCTTAAAGGTAAATTCTATCGTTTAGCGATTAGGTTGATTATGCTCTATGAGACAGAGTGTTGACCCATTACACAGGTGCATGGTTATAAGCTAATGGTGACATAGAAGATGATGCTTTGTTAGATGTGCAATTTTACTAGTAAAAATAAGGTCAACAATGTAATGATAAGAGATAAATTAAAGGTGATAATATTAATAAAAATTAAGAGAATCAAAGCTTGATGGTTCGGAGGAGACACCCTAACTTTCCAACGAGAAGATGTAAGAAAATTATACTTAAAAATTGTAAGAAGAAAAAATGAACATTGGATATGACTTTGTCGGAACTTACCGAAGACATGACCTTTAATAAAAAACTTTAGCGTACTAATAAATAGATAAATGATCTCACATAAAGAGGTCATTATCTTTCTCGTAGGTCTTTAAATATTTTCTTTTGAGTCTTATGTCCTGTATTTAGCCTAAATATTTAATATTTAGTACTTACCTCTTGAACTAAGTATTTTTCCCACTTAGTCTAAATATTTTCTTATAGCGGCTTGTTTAATTTATTTATTTGCTTATCTTCTTTCTTATTTGTGTATTATTTACTTATTTATATATTTTTATTTTACTAGTATTATTATCTTTTATGTTTATGATTATTTTTAATTTATTATTTTAATATGTATATATTTTTCTTTTCATAGAAATCTATTAAAATCAAACTCAATATTAATTAGAGGTAAGGCTATTTATTAATAGACTTATTCAGAATTCACATATCGGTAGAACTTCCGCTGAGTCATTGTTATTGTTGTCGCTGGAATATCCTTACATCCTAAATATCTCTAAAGAGATGGATTTTTACTTTACTTTTTGATATATACGCATTTGCTTTTATTATATTCATATCATCGTGCTTATAGAAAAATTAGACATTTTAATATGCATAAGAGTTATTATCAAATTTCTGACCATCATATATTTTATATAAGAGAAAATATTTAAGAATAAATAAATAGATTATATAATGAGATCAGTAAAAGACAAAGTCCACCTTATGCCAATGGAACCTCAAACCGCACTATAGATTTGAGGGCCTATAATTGGCTTGCATTTTTACCCTTTCCTTTATTGTTCTCAGCTTTCTATTCATCGCCAATCTTTAGATTCCCAGTTTCTCTCTGCGTATATCTACATACATACATCTATATATAGATATATAGACACAGATATTCAATCAGATCTCTCCCACGAGACCGACTATACTGCACCACGCCACCACCCATGGCATCCAGTGTCGTGGGTTAGCCCCTCGATCTTGTACTGTTACACATTCTTGTTGTGCCTTTCTTTTAACCCCTGATCTCTGGTTTTTATTGGGATTCTGATCATGGGTTGAGGTTTTATTGTGCATTTAGCTGTTTTCTGATGCGGGTTTCTATGGGCATTTTTGGTTCTTCAATTTGGGGTTTATGGGCTCTTTCTTATTTACTTAGCTTTTATGCCTGGTATTTATGCTGAAATTCTTTTATGTATCAGATATTTTGTGGAAGCTCTCTGTGGTCATTAATTGTGGACAGATGTGAATTTGTTATTAATTAATGGTATGTTAATGGAACTTGGATTCTTTTCTTGGTTATTGGGAGTTCCGATTTTGGTTGTTGTTCAGTTTTCTGAAACATATAGGTTAGTCCTTCTTGTCTGCTTTATGGGAAATAAGTTCAGACTCTAACATGTTCAATGGTCCTAATATAGTTGTTCGTACAGTTTTTGTTGTCTGTTCGAATAAAACTGTATCAATCCAAAGATTAACTGTGTCTCAGTCTAGTTAATTGTTCACTACTATGCTTATCAGTGCATGGCGTTAAGTTTCATTTCAGGGCTTTATCATTCTGTGTTTAAGTTTCTTTGCAGTCCCTCGGAACTTCAGATTACTGGAGGAACTTGAACGTGGAGAAAAGGGTATTGGCGATGGCACTGTGAGCTATGGGATGGATGATGGAGATGATATTTATATGCGCTCTTGGACAGGCACTATAATTGGGCCTCACAATGTAAATGCTTTTGTTTCTAGCTGATGAGCATTGTTGTGAAAATTGTTATTTGAATGATTCTATAAAATGAAATATTGTGCTTGAAAATGTACATGCATATGTCATTTATATGGACCTTATACCATTTATATGGATTGATGTAATGCAAATGGATACATAGGAGATTAGCCATTGCTTCATAGTCACAAGGAAAGGGGGCATGTTTAGTTTCATCAGCCTATAAACCCAAACTATAAGGTTGTTTTGCAATCGATTTTCATATGGCATTAACCATGTTATTATAGTTTGGCAAACTAACCTTTTTCATTTTTGTTTTGGTAAAACCTTTGTCATTTTAAGTTCCTCTGTTTTTACTTTATCGAATGTATGTGTTTGAAAAAGTTGGGTGGTGGGTTACGGGAGTAGGGTCTCCATGTATTAAGATTTTTAATCTCAGAAGTAGATGAAGGAGGCTTGGTATGTCTGTTGAATAAAGCATCAACATAGTTCTGCATTTAGATTCAACGTAGCTGAGCTCTGTTTATATTACTTTACCATATGAGCAATGTGAAGTACGATGATTGATATGTGGCTCTTGGTAAGATGTAAGTAGGCATCAAATGGTTTGATATCATATGTGGCTTAAATCTGATGTATCAATGTGTTAAGGGTTAATATGTCAAAGACTGAATTGTTCACCAAGTCCTTATTTATAGAGTGCTAGTAGCTGCAGAAGGGTCAATCTTTATATATGTGTAAGATGTGTCAAATGAGTCTTGATATGTAGAATGAAAATTTCTATTCTTGCCAATGTTTTTGGTCCCTTAGAATCTTGGTTGCCTGACAATTTAATTTCGTCTTTCTTAGACTGTTCATGAAGGTCGTATTTATCAGTTGAAGCTGTTTTGCGACAAAGATTACCCAGAGAAGCCACCAAGTGTCCGTTTTCATTCTCGAGTCAACATGACATGTGTTAACCATGAAACTGGAGTGGTATGTTCGACACACTTATACTTCTGTCTTTTTTTTTCAGCACATTGGACACTTTGTTTATTATGGTTTTATGGTGACATGGCCTTGTATTTGCCTTTTCATAGTGAGCCTGATGTCTTTTGGTATGATCAAGTCCCCTATATCTAGTTATAGGCCTAGTAAGACTGAAATCTGGCTATAGTAGTTCACCAGATTTTCCATTTTCCTTCTTGACCTATTTTTACAGTATGAAAGCTTGGGCTTGTTAGAGAGAACCCAACGATCTCCAAGAGTAGAAGGATTCACAACTTTTCTGAAAATACCTCCTATTATTGTTGTCTTTAATTGTCTTTAAAGTTTACAGATAAAACTGCTAAGAACTAACCCCCCTAAAAATAGCAGATTCAAATTTACAATAATTTAAACATAATAACTACCCTGCTGCATATGGCAGTAACTAATAGTAAGTATATAAACTGAAGACAACCATAAATTATTCATCATTCCTTTTGCTTTTGTTGCCTTCGTTGGTAAACTTTCAAAGGTACTACTTTAGCAGCCAAGTCTGATTCTGGTCATTTAATGACTATAACATCTTTCTATTCATGTTTGTTTATTCGTCCTGTTGTCCTATGTACTAGAAAGTTGATTCTGGATTCACCCACACATGATTTTTCATTTATGTTTGTAGTTCATTGATTTGTTGGTGGAGTTTGTGTTGGATGATTGGATTCTCATAACATGGAATTACGACAGGTGGAACCAAAGAAGTTTGGAGTTCTTGCAAATTGGCAAAGAGAATACACTATGGAGGATATACTCACTCAGCTCAAGAAGGAGATGGCAGCTCCGCACAACCGAAAAATGGTTCAACCTCCAGAGGGTACATATTTTTAGTTTTTAATGGTCATTGTGGACAATATTACTTTTAGCAATATGAAATATATAGTTTGTAATCCTGTATCGATCTTGTGAGAACTAAGAACATACCGGTGAATACCTGAGAAGGATTCTCCAGTTTCTACTGCGCCATGGCTTCATTGTCATTTTCTTGTTGACTTTTCTGTAACTGTAATGCAGGGATGCTGTTTGATTGATGTTATTTTAAATGTCAAATATAATGGACCTCAAGTATTTAATTGCTCAAGCTTTTATCAGCACATTCAATTTTCTTATTCACATATTCTATTTACTGCCGGAAAATGCTTCATGGAGTTGCTTTTTCCACCGTGCCATTCAGCTTGTTTGGCTCCAAAGATTCAATCCTCAAATTTGTTCATTGTTGGGGCATAAAATTGGTCATTAGGATGGGGTGTTTTGGGTCAGTTTTCGAGTTTGAGAAATTTATAAAGTAAGTTTTTCTATTTTTTCTGGATTTATTACATTAGTAATAAATTAAAATTTTACTTCAGAAAAAGGAATTAAGGTATTCTGAATTCGATTTTGAGTGAATTTTCATGCTTCGGACATTTCATGAGGGAGATACTTCAAGTTTTTATGTCTCGGATCTCATATTCAGGTCTTGGGATTGCACGATAGTCGATCAGAAAAGGAATTGAAACATTTTGAAGTCATTTTTTAGTGAATTTTTGTACAACGAACTTACTATAAGGGAGATAGTTTTTGTGTCTCGGGTGGCCGGTTTAGTACTCGGTAATGCATGGTAGTCACTTTACTGATATTTTTCTTTTACAAAAATTTCAAATAAAGTTTTCAGAGAATGTCTTCAGCACGAGTGTGTGATAATGAGACTATACATTTGGATTTTTTGCATTTATTGATGTTACCTTGTTACATACGATATGCGTATAAAGAATGTGAGGATAATATGAAGATGTATCCCTCATGTTTGCAGATTTTTTTTTAGTGTTGATGAGGATGTAGTCACTAAAGTGACCTTTAAAGTCAGTATTTTGAATTGTTCTGCTTACATTTGGGAGATGTCTCTGATTTTATATTTGGTTATTCTACCCAAAAGTATTGGTCTTACATAACATTTTAAGTTGTAAATAAAGGCATTAGATGGGAGAAAGCTATTGCTCGAGTGATCAAAGGTAGTAGTGTCATAAGAATTGATAGTTTGTACTCTAATCACTTTTATATGGAGGTCTAATTGCATATATTATGTATTTAGCCCAAAGGTGTTTCATAATATGTGTTATTGGATTTTCAGTAAAGATCCTATTTAATAGCTTTGAGTGTTGCTGTTATCTTATATTTATGTTGATTTAAAAGATCATCATCTTCAAGTCACCTTTTTAGTCAACAAAATTAGTGTCACCAGTAAAACCCTGATTGGTTTCAATACAAAAAAGTAGACAGATGATTTATTGAATGCTATGGAGATAGTTGTTGTCGATATGACTATATGAATGGATAGACTATCTCCGCCTACATCCATAAGCTCGAGAGTTCATAAAGCAGCTTATGAAACTTGGAATCGGTCTAACATATTATATCTAATGATCATTAAGGGATTCATACCTAACCATTTGTGAATTGGACTTCTGAATACAGACATAACGAAAAAGTTTCTTGATGATATCTTTTAAAGGTGCATAATTTCACCTAATGCTAAGACAAGTGCTTTAATAAAAGAATTATTCTCTATACAGTATATTATACTGGAGAAAAAAGAAGTAATGAAATATATATCGAGAATAATTCATCTTCACAATAAATTGAAGATGTTGAAACTTCAATGCTTTGTAATATATAGTAAAAATAAACAAAAAGTTCAAAATAACTCCATTAGGTTTTTGTCAAATTTCTATCACGACACAATTAACTCGTGACACATAGCATCAACTGTGCAATTCTAATCATGTGGACACTGATGTGGCTATAATAAATTTTATGTTTTTAGATAAAAGGTGCAACTTGCCCTCTAAAATTTCCAATAGGGTCTAAAATACCTCCTATATATCGTTATTTCTAATATTATTTTGCTATCTAACATTTAAAAATGACACAATTTGAACCCTCAAACTATTAGGTTTCCACTAGGTCTTTACACGACACCTTTAAGATACGACATATGACATGCCAACTATATAATTCTGACCACATAAACACTTGTAATATTTGTTGGCATATCAAGTGTAATGAGTTAAATGTGCCATGACAAAGATCTAACAGACACTTAATGGTTTGATAGTACAAAATGTGCCATTTGTAAATAATCTAGTGCAAACTAATACCAAAGATAATAGTAAAAGCTATCTTAGATATTATGCGAAATATGAGGAGGTGAATAACACCTTTTTACATTAAAAAAATTTATAATAGCTACATCAACATCCATTAGCCAAAATTCCACAACTCATGTGCTACCTGTCACAAGTTATAATTTTTTTTGGTCCTAAACCAGGGTATCTATCGGTAGATTCAGTGATTAATCCCTTCGCTAATTTGTAGGCAT
Organism: Erythroxylum incrassatum; assembly: GCA_026546855.1. Classification (NCBI taxonomy): domain Eukaryota; kingdom Viridiplantae; phylum Streptophyta; class Magnoliopsida; order Malpighiales; family Erythroxylaceae; genus Erythroxylum; species Erythroxylum incrassatum. The sequence goes on along the minus strand of JANVCL010000004.1, from coordinate 23,641,363 downwards.
CTCACAGGATGGGACAGCTGACTCAAGGATATCACAAGTTATAATTGCCATAAAGAAGATATAGGAAAAACCTAAAGGAGTTAGGCTTGGGGTGCAAATTATATTATTTTATAAATATTAAATTGTAAATTAATATGGGAGATATCGGTAAGAAGGATCATATTTTAATCTTTTAATTTTATTTGAAATTGCAATTATTAAACATTTTAATGTAGTCTTTAAATTTTTGCTAATTACTTTATATTAAGACTTTTGTTATTGATTTCAACAAAATTTCTTCCATGGTATATATAAATATTGGTCGGGTCGGTTGTGCTAGGCCCAGGCTCAAGATATTCGATCTACGCGCCTACAACCCATCAGGTGTTAAACTCTCATGCAAACACAATGATCAACGTAAAGACCTAAACCTAGTGGCAATCTACAGTATATATAAGGTACTATTCTACCATGATACAAGTATGAGATTACAACTCTACTTTTCTATACTTTCAGCAACCAAAACCTAGACAAAAACACTAACTTGAGCGTCGGAGGGGCCTCGCAGGA
>JANVCL010000004.1:23612533-23631002 GCA_026546855.1 Erythroxylum incrassatum | reverse complement strand
TTATTGATTTCGAATGATTTGGAAAAATTGTTACAAAGGTTTAATTTCTTGTTTTCAAATGATTTGTGAAATTGATCAAGAAATTTAGAAAGAAAGTATCGGATTTTTATTATTTCCTAATGTCTTTGAAAAATTGTTACCAATTTTAAATGTTTGATAAATTACGAGAATTTCTGAATTTATGAAAATTGTACAAAAGGTTAGATTCATTGTTTCCAATGATTTTGATACATTGATAAAAATTCTGAAATTCATTACGCTTGAAGGATTTGTTACTCATGAAAATTTATGCATTTGCTTATTTTATTTATGAACAATTATCAAAAGTGTTGCATACTTTGTTGATGAATTGTTGTGAAGCGCAAGTGATTTTGATTGTTATGAAATGGATTGATGTATTGTGATAGCATTTGATTTGCTATATAACTTTATGTGTAAATTTGTGAATGTCAATGTGTGTAGTATGACACGATATGAAAACTAAGTTTTTTCGAAATGTGCCTTCGGGCAAATCCAATTTTTTCAAGTGTGAAATATGTGATATATGGGTTTGGTTAGGTCCCATAAGTTAGAGTCAGTGCACTGTCTCGTTTTTAAAGGCTTCTCCTGCCTGCCCACTAGTGGCACTGGAGCTCCGATTTCGGACTCCCATAAGTTCACAGCTGCACAGAATCGCAAGGCGGGAATGTGCAGTACGTTCCGTTTTTGACCGACCCAAACCGTTTGATGTGTTATGTGATTTTGATTTTGTTTATAGTTGCGATGCATTTGAAATGTGATGCATTCATGGTTGCGACATTGTTTATGATTTGTGAAAACTTTTGAAAATTTTGAGAAATGAGAAAATGAGTTTTCAACCATGAAATTATAGAAATTTCTCATGAATAGTTTGAAAAATTGAGAGGTTTGAGGAAAATGTTTGAAAGGTTGAAAAGTTGAAAAGTTTGAAAAATTGAAAGGTTTGAGGAAAATGTTTGAAAAGTTGCAAAGTTTGAAAAATAAGCCTTTTGGCAAAAGTTTGTGAAAAATGATTTTTGCTTATTTTTCAATTTATAAATGTGTTATCCACTGAGCCGTCGAGCTCACCCCCCCTTTCATCCCCATCTCCAGGTAATGAGCAGGAGTTCGGATGAAAGGAAGTCAAGATTTTCGTCTGTTCGTGCTTATGTTAAGCGAGATTGTAAAGCTTATGTTGTGTATTGTGGAGATTGTTGTATCTTTGTATTTTGAATTATGAAAATTGATGTTGTATTTGTGGTCGGAAAATGCCACTATTTATTCAGGGATGCATTTAGTTTGGGATGATGTAAATGATTTATGAATTTGTATAAGAACTTGGATTATGAATTTATGTATGGATTTGAGTTATATATTTGTGTATGATTATGGGATATGAATATGATTGATTTGGGTTTAGATTGATTTATGAATTTTGTATAGTGAGTTGAGATGTATATGAATTATGATGAAATTGTGTATTGAATGGAAACATAAATTTGAGTATGGTTGGGATATATGAATGTGATTGGATATGAATGGGATTTGCATATGACTTTGAATTGAGATCTGGATAATGAGATACGATTGTGTTTTGGAATTGGATAATTCTGATTATGATTGAGAATTATTGAAGTGCTAGGTTTAGAATTGTGTTTGTATATGCTGGGTTTCCGGACAGGAGGTCCGATGAATTTGATGATTGTGTGTTATGAGCTGGTATATAGAAGTGTGTTTAAAACATTGCAGATTTTTGCGTTTCTTAAAATGCAGCCATTATGCTGTCGAAATTTTTATGGCAAAGTTAGAATAAGAGTTTTAAAGATGCGTTTAAGAGATGCATGATTAAGAGCAATCTAGTGATTTGTGATTATGAAAAATTATGGCAAATAATAGTGAGATTAGAATGGTTGAATTTCCAAATGAGAAATTAAATTGTTTTTGAATTGTATAAGATTGATTAATAGATGAAGGGAATGAATAATAAGGAAAAGAAGAAAAAAAATTTATACCGATTCGGAGTAGTTTAGACCAAGCCGAGTGAGTCTTAGTGTTTCCAATGCGACGCGACGTTTGTCTAAAAGTTTTTGTTCGCGGATGAAGGATATTCGTTTCATTTTCGTTTCCTTCGATTTCGCTTTCGAGTTTAGGATCCGAGCCCTTCGATTCGCTTTCGGATCCGTGATTGTGTTTCCGATTTATGAGCTCCGATTCGATTTGTATTTTAGTTTTCGCTCCGTTCTTTGGCTTCCGCTTTCGCTTCGGCCCACTTTCGGAATTCGAGTTCCTTCGTTTGTTTTCCGATTTGTGTTCGTTTTCGCTTATGTTTCCGACTTCCTTCCGTTTGGTTGCTTTGATTCCGCGCCAATTCGTTTTCCTTCGTTATCATTCTATGCTTGTGATTTGTTTCGTCTTTCGCCGTTTCGTTCTGTTTTTTCATTTTTCGGTTGGGATCCGGTCCCAAGATCGGGTCCCAAAAAATCTGATAAGGATAAGGGTAGTTGTGATCTAGCACGACTTTGGCAGTTTAGATATAGTGAGATTCTGAATGTAACTTGGAAGGCAAATTAGGATGCCTATATATATCTCATTCGAGCTCTGCTCTACTCACTTGATCAGAGAGAGCATTCTTTGTATTCTTTTGAGGGAAAGTAATATAAAGTTGGTTTCGACCGTATCTCTGTGTTTCCTTGTTGCCTTTGTTCTTATTGCTTACTTAGCATTGTTTCTTCGGGTGTGTGCGAGGCAAACACTTCGAGGGTTTGTTGAGGGCTGGATCTTGCTTAAACAGGATCTAAGTGAGATTGTCGTGCAAAGGGTGTTTGGCGATAAACTTCGGTGAAAGTTCGAGTCCCAAAGGTGACCTTTGTAACAGACTCTACGGTCAAAGACTTTATGTAGTCCTTCTCTTGCATAGGTTGTTCATTTTGATTCGTGAGATTCGAAGTAACTGCAATAGTAGCTCCCACTTCCACTCCTTGTTGCTTCAAAAATTGTGTTACCAGAGTTTAAGCTGCAGCAAGTTGTTTTCCAAATTGTTTTGTTCTGTTTAGAGCTTCTAGAAACATTTTCTTATTCCTACTTTGAAATTCTAGAAACATTTTCTTGCTTCTAATCTGTGCTTCCATCAAGCTTTTCATGTTTTCTTCAATTACACGCAGAATCAACTTCTCTAATACCATTTGTTGCGAATAAAAATGAAGAACAAAAGAGAGAAGGAGAGAAGGAGAAAGAAAAGAGTCCAGAAAGAAGATAGAAGAACATAGAACTTTAGAGAGAGAGAGAGAGACACACACACACACATTAGCTAATTCATATATCCTTCCTTGTGAGAGAAACGGTTATAGTTTTATACTAGTTATAGTTGTGTAACAGCTATAATATTTTTATACGTAACAATATAGGTATAATTCAAAGTAGAGCCATATAAACTGTCCTTATGCTTCACTATTAGAACCAACGGTATAAATACCACTCTGTATCGACCAGTATGGTATTCATGTCTTTGGTACCAACCTTTGATACCAGTTTGTACCATAAGATTTAAAAATGTAGGAACTATTTTGCAAATATGAAAAAAAATTTAACCTAAAAAACCCTTCTGTGTGCTTGCACACACCTAAACCCTTCTGCTTCTTTTGATTTTTTCACTCTCTCTCGTTGGCTCTCACTCACCTTCGTTCTCTCTCTTTCTCGTTCTCCTCTCCATCTCCAACGGTGCTATTCCCTCTTCGGTGACTGTCATCTTCCTCCCCTATCCACGCCAGCATCATACCATTTTCAGCCCTCCTCGACTCCTCCATGCAAAGTCGCAAACTCGTCACCGTCTTCAGCCCTCCTCCACGAGGACCACCACACCATGCCGTCGCCACTACTAAGCGTCTGAGCCTCCTCCATGCCACTGTCATAACGGTTGCTCTCCCCAGACCTAAACCAGACCCGTCACCCAACTTAAAAACTTGAAGCTGTGAATTAGTTTTCGGGTGTTTTTGACTTTTTGATTTTTTTCTATTTAATTGCATTTTTTATTGTGAATCAGTTGGAATTTGGAAGTTGAAAGTTGGAATTAAATTTTGAATTGGATTTGTGATTTGCGTGGGTTGATATTAGGGTTGAATGATTCACGATTTTGTTTTAGTTTATTTCTAGTTTGGTTCATTGATTGTGGATTGGTTTAAGAGAAATTTATGTTAAGTTTTTTTTATGAATGAAATGCACAACATGTGATGTGAATCTATGATGATGTTGATGATGTGAACTGATTCAATTGAAAGTTTGTAAGTTGAAACAACTTAAATTAAAATTTAAAACCGAGAATGCAAAGACTTAAATAATTAATTGACACATTTTTAAAACTTGTGGAATGGTATTTCATTTTTAGTATTTGGGTATTGGCTTTAGGTAAAGAATTAATTGAGTATAAAATTATACTAGGAATGCTGAGACTTTGTTTGAGATATTTGATGAAATTGTGAATGAAGTAGGGTCAGAAAACATTGTTCAGTTTATTACTGATAATGATTCCACTTATAAAGTGGCAGGAAAAAGGTTGAAGAATAAGAATAATTCCTTTTTTTTGACTCTTTGTGGTGCACATTACATTGACCTAATGTTGAAAAATATAGGAGATCCTAGGTATTTTTCCATTATTGATGAGACTATATAGAAAGCTAAAAAGGTGACCAAGTTCATTTATAATCATGCATGGGTATTGAATTTAATGAGAAAGGAGTTTACCAATCGTAAAAATTTATATCATCCTATTATGATAAGATTTGCAAGAAATTTCATATCAATTCTTTCTTTTGTTAAAATGAAGAAAGAGTTAAGACAAATGTTTACAAATGATAAGTAGATTGCATCTTAACATACTAGGTCTAATGCTGGGATAGAGGTTTGTAAAATTGTGCTAAAAGATAGAGAATTTTGGTCTCAATACCAATTTGTTATCCGAGTTTGTGAGCCTTTGGTAAGGATGCTCTTGGCTGATAGTGAAGAAAAGCCAATAAGTAGTTTTTTTTATGCCGTGAAAAGTGCGATGAAAGCAATCAAAGCTAATCTAAAACATAGTCCTTCTTTGTACACATCATATCTTTCAATAAGTAATGAGAGAGGGAAAGATAACTTTCTTCTCTGTTGTTTGCAGCTGGGGCGGTTTTGAATCTTAATGTTTATTTTAGACTGGATTTTACTAAGCAAGCTAAAGTTAATAGAGAAACACTTTTAACTATTACAACAATTATTGGCATTGATGCAATGCAAGATCTCTTAAGCTCACAAATGGAGCTTTATAAGTTGTCTTATAGGAATATTAGAATGTCGATTGCTATTCGACAAAGAAGAAAACTTTCTTCAGGTATTAGTTGTTTCCTTTTTCTTATTTGTTGAAAATTAATTATCACTTTATTTTTCTATAACGCAACTTTTGTTATCTTATGAATTACAGTTTCTTGGCAGGATCAATTAAAAAAATTATGTTTCAGAATTGAAAAGGTTTGCAATTCAGATTTTAAGTCAATGTGTAAGTGCAACAAATTGTGAACAAAATTGGAGCACATTTGAATTTATCCACTTCAAGAAAAGAAATAGATTGTAGCATAAGAGGTTGAATAACTTGATTTTTGTTCGTTACAATTTAAAGCTTCAAGAAAGACATGTTATTATCATTATTAATTTCAATATAATTTCTTATAATTTTTTAATAATTATATTTTATTATTTATTAGGAGTCTTAATAGTACAAGTAGTTCAACTGATTCAATTTTTATTGATAATATTGATCTTTAGGCGGATTGGGTTTCTGAAGAACCAAATTTGGTAGATGTCAATGATTTGAAAGATAATCTTAGATGGGAAAGCATTGACATGTCATTTGGTGCATTAAAATTGAATGATAATGATGATAAAGTTCCTCCTAATTATAAGGATTTTGTACCAAATGATAATTGGAGTTAGTGTAGTTATTATAGTGAGTATCCTCCCGTAGACGATTGAATTTCATTCTAGGTTTTTTTTTCTCTTCTTTTAATTTTACTTATTTTTTAAATATATGTTAAATTCTATATATGTAATGTAATTGTAAATATTTTTGTTTCAAGTTTAACTTCTACTTGATTGTTTCCTCTTCACGAACTCTTGTTGTAAACTATAATAGTTTGAGAGTTAAGAATATTTATTGTTTTTATTAGATGTTTTGGTATAATTATTATTTATTATATGATGAAATTGTACTACTGTAATATTTTAAATACTTTGTATTATTTTTAATTTTATATTTATCTGATGATGTTTTTTTCATATTAATTGTGATTATTATTTATATGTGAAATATTTAAAAATTATTGTTATTTCATATTAATTGTTATTTTTATTTATTATTATGATTTTTGAAGACAAAAGTTGATATAAACTTATAAAATATACAGTACAACTGTATAATATACCAATGAACTATTTTGCAATTTAAAAAACATTCAAGGACTATTTTATAAATTTGAAAAATTACCTAAAACATCACCTGATATTGACTAATACGGATATAGTACCGTATCAAAACTCAATCCGGTACTAAATTTAATATGGTATCCGCAACATTGCTTAGAACTTAGGGAAAAATAAGTCATTAATGCGGATAAATGCTCTCTCAAAGGATAGTAATATTACAAATAGATAGTTGCATAGAGGAGGTGAATATAGAAAATGCAGTTAAGCACATCTCAATAAGTTGCTGTCTCATTCCAAGTTTTTGTGGTTGTTCCCCAACATATGGCCGAATGTGCTGCCAAATTCGTGGCTAGAGGTAGGTCAATATAAAACAAAAGAAATTAAAGCTTGACCTATTGATATTTTCTCGGCTAAGGGTTGGGAGTGCACAAGCTACATAAGACGGAAGCTTGCTTGGGTCCTCCTTGTCACAGGAAGCCATGCTCTTGTGTAACTAGGTTTAAGGACAAAATTCATAAAATTAAATTCCAACTACGATGTTACTTGTTGCATAGAAAGCCAAGATGTACTTCCATGCTGACTCTATCAACAAGATTGTTTCGTCATTCTGATATTATGATAAATAAAATCATGCTATGTTCTCATTTTGTATTTGATATTTGGATAGACAGGTCGACGCATTATCAAAATGTCAACTTTTCATGGTCACACGCAAGCAGTGTCGACCAGTTTCATTTCAAAATTTTATTATATATCATTATGCAATAATGTACAACATAGGCCTAGCCTGAACCAATCAAACTCGGGTTGTCATAGTTCGATCAAGCTTTGGGTTGCTTAGGCTTATCCTGACTTGATTGAGATCAAATTTAATCTCAAGTTCAAGTTAAAAAGCTTGATGATAGGTTGAGAAAAAATGTTCTGAGGACATTGTTGCCATCCTTAGTTATGCGAATTTGAGCCTCTGCAATGAAGTCCTAAGTAGTAAAGAAAGACTATCTTATGATAAATAAAGTTTAGAAACATATCACATATCTATAAAGATAAGACGAATTGCTAAAACAACATAATGAAAATCACTTTGCCTTTTGTACATATTTCACTAGGAGGTTTTATGAAGATCTTCTCATTACTGTGGCATTAGTCCTTTTTTTCTCATTTTTAAACTCTTACTATCACTAATCTTGTCAAGAAAAGCTCTCATTGTTTTTTTTTTCCGGATCATCTCCATAGAAACTTAATTGGATCTCTAACACTATAATACACACCTTTTGTATAACATCCATGTGATTATAATACACCTCTTTAGTGTTAGATCCTATGGAACCGTTCCCAAGAAAATAATAAATACCTTTTTGTTTTGATGAGCTTTGTATTTTTTTAATTCACCCTATTGTTGTTTTATGATATTTAAGAATAAATTATTAACTTTATTTTGTAAATGAATTTAATTCAAGACAGTGCATCTTTCATGGTCTTCTCGAAAATATGGCCTTAACGAGACCATCTAAATGATCTTCTCTATAGATCTAAATATGTTCTCACATGTGAAGGAAAGCATGGTGATTGGATATTTTTATTATTTAGAAATGGTTTCAACTTAGTTTGCTCTATTTGCATATCCAAGAAATGCAAGAACTGTAACTAACAAAAAATTAATGCTAAAAGGGAGATGTTTCCTAAATTCCTTAAAAGTGTTAGAGGTTGTTAAATTGAGTACTTTATTCATGACTACTATAGATTTTTAATATGTTTAGTGCATTGAGTAAACTTCCATTAGACATGATATTGGGAGACATATCCAAAATATTTACGTTTGTATTAGTGCATTTTGTCCATTGGGATTCGTAAATGTATGACTTGCTGGTTATGAATTTCTATCTCTCTTTCGTAGCTCATTAATGAGTTTCCTCTTGATAATTGTTAAAAGCTCCTAAAAGCCTTTAAAAATATACCGGTGATTGAAAGCTTTAAGATCCTAGTTGTGATATTAGAAGATATACCTTATAGGTATAATCATCAAATACATAAGTCTTAAATTGTTTTACATCCTGTTATTAGAATTAGCCATATTGACCATCTCAAAAATATAACTAATAGTATGAGTGAGATCGATGAGTCTCAAGGGACTTACATTGCTAGTTGGAATACCTAGTTAGTAATGTATGACCAACTTATAATATTAAAATATAGGGATAAGCAATCCTAATGTGTTCAATTTTTTTATTTCAATTCAACATCTGCTTTTAAAATTTTTAATAAAGTGACAAACATTTTTAAACCTTAACAATTTCATTTAAAACTTTATTTTCATTAATAATTTGCTTATTTGACTAATAAAATCTTTGTTGTTCATGACATGTAAATTTTTACTGGGAAAAATAGTGGTCATGGTTAGATTGAAGTAGAAAAAAATTTTCAGGTAGACACCTAACAATAAAGATTCAGTTAGCCAAAATAGTAAACTACTAATAGAACTAATGTTTAAAACTAAACTGTTAAGGTTTCAAAAGATTAATCACTCAATTTAAAAATTTAAGGGCTTGGGCACTGGATTGAAAGAATCTTAAAAGATTGGGCACTTTAAGATTAATCATCCCTAAATATATCATGTGTAATTTTTGGATAATACCCACTTGCATGTTTATGATTTTATTAACTTGAGATTTATATATAACAATTGTTATAATTTTATATATAATTCTTTTCTATTATTATCAAACATTAAAATTTAAGTTAAATTTTATGAAAATCTTTAAAGGAGAAATACCACTTTTTGCCATGGAATAAAGTATTATTCCTTAGCCTAATTAAAGAGTTAATTAACCTTTTTAAGACTTAAGAAGTCATCAAACTTGTACTGTGTTGATATGGTTAGATAACAGTTGATACATTCATGGACTTTTTTTTAAAAGGAAATATGAAACCATTTACCTCTTTCTTATATTTTTCAAGTTTGATAGAGAATGTTATAACCAAACTAAGCCTCATATGGTTTCTGATTATTGAGAATCCCGATAGGAAACCAGTTTAGTAAAAAAAAATTGTTACGTTAGCAACCTTTGCCCAGAATCGTTTATGCAATTTCTTTTCATATAGCAAGTCAATTTCTTCAAACTTTGTCTTTCATGGTAAGACAAAGCACTTCAAGATCAAGTACTATTTTCTAAGAGTAATTTAAAAGGAAGAAGTATCTTTGGTGCATTGCAAGACAAGTGAGCAAGTTGCAAATGTGTTCACCAAACTTTGCCTAAAGTTAAATTTAAAGTGCTAAGAAATAGCCTAGGAGTTTGCAACTTTAAAAGCAACGAAGAGTCTTTGAATTATGCTTTTGAAGCTACTCAACCGAAGTTGCAGTGTTGTAACTATACAAAACAAGCTTGGTCATCATGCCAAGCAAGCAGTGATATGTCATGCTGAATGTGCAAGAAAGTTTCTAAGAATGTTGCTAAATGTGCAACTTAATACATATTCTTCAAGATTAGTTATTGTATTTTACACTACAAGAAAAATGAAATTTAGCAACGAAAATTACTGATGAACGAAGGTGTTGAAGAAACAACCGTAGGTAATAATTTGTGACGAACCACAGTATGTCCGACGCAAATTTACCGACGGACATGTTGTGTTACCGTGGGTGAATATACCAATAGTTATTTTGTGCTGTCTTTTGTCGGTAAAATTACCGACGGACAAGACTTGTTCGTCGGCAACTTACTGACAAAATTGGTTATTCCGTTGGTAAGTTAATGACAATATTATCGACGGTTATTAGTTATATGTCGGTAAATCGAATAGATTTTACCGACAAACTTTGTTTTCTGTCAGTAAATAGTAAAACTATTTTTTTAATTTTCCCTGCATTTAATTTTATTTGATGATCTTATGGTTGATGCATAATTTATACATTTATCAGTTATCTATTGATAATATTTTAATTTGTTTCTACATTTAATTTGTTAAAACAAAAAGTTGATTAATGATATAAAGTAAAAATTATCTTAATTGATAATAAATAATTATCTTGTACATAATAAGTATTTAATTCATACGAAATGACTACAAGTACGCTATTCATTTAGTGACTGCGGATGCTCTGATTGTTGCAATGAGATGTTGCCCCTCCCTTTCAACTCATCCACCTCATATGGAGTTGAGCTATGTACTCCATCGACTGTTGCAACTAAATTATCAATGTCTGTACTGTGCTCCAAAGCTCATGGACTTCATTAGGTGCAGGCCGCCTACTAGATGTTACTATACTGGATTGGAGGATTAGGAATAACATGTGTTCGCAAATGAACCTAAGCCGAATATCCTTCCACAACGGTCTCTACCATCCACTGCATGAAGATAGGTTTGACTCTCATCAACATCTTCAAACTATTGAGACTGTCGTTGAATGCTTTCTTACATTTGGTCTTATCAAAAGGCAGTGTTTATGTTAGTAAGTGATAATTATTAAGCATTAATATTAAAGCATAAATTTTACATACATTTAGTTCTCTACATCGAGTGTTGACTCAGGTCACACCATCATGCTTCTTAGTGTGAGTATGCAAAAAAAGTTGACGAGGTATAAGTTTCGTGCCCATAGACTTTTCCTGTATCAGAATAAAATGTTATAAGTGAACTACAACTTATAAAAATTTCAGCAAAATTTTCTCTAATTTTATGATATTTAATCCTTGTTGAACAAAAAAAGTAACTCAACAACACGGTCATATATAGCACCAGAAATTTATGACATCATCATTCTCCATAATACGCATATTTTCATTCCAAAATTCACACATCAAATTAAATTGAAATACACCAAAGTAAAAAAAATCAGAATATAAATGTAAAGTATAGATACTTACAAGTCTCTCTGTATATTTGTAGTAAGTAATAAATCCTCCAGTATGTACGAGAGGACTTTCTCCCCCCGGTCCTCCTATGACTCTCTGAAATGGAAATTGCCTCTGATGATGTTCAATACTGCTACTAATGACTCTATATTTGTTTAGAAATACAAACCGATCATACACAAATCTTGTGTATCACACAAAAAAAGTCTCAATAATATGTACGTGCTCGTATCTCCTATACTTTATAAATAATCATGTTAAATTCAAAATCCAAAAAAAATCTGAAACAAAAGGAAAAACATACGATAAGTACTTATAATGTAATAATATTTATCTAATTAATGTATAAAAATCAATTAAAAATAAAAAAATTTATCTCAAACTCCTGATAGTAAAAATTTTTTGGCCTAAGAGATATACTTCCATATATAACTCTCAAGATCAATCCTCTCCTTGAATTTGGATTTCAGGTTTCTTGAGCACGGTCTAGACGGAATCAACCTAATATAAAAATAGTTAATTTTATACCATTTTTTAAATTTAAACATATAACTTAATTATAAACATATGGTATTTTATGCATTTTCACTTACAGATTGTTGAAAATTGTGATGTAAGTTCCTCCATCAGCTTCCTTAGCTCCAGACTAGAGATTGCCTCCTTCATCCGCATCGTTTACCCCTGATATCTTTGTCGGTATAGTGGTGGTGTATGGTATAGCAGCAGGTATGGAAGGTGATGCCTCATCTACAAGTGTAGTAGCTGGAGGTACAACATCTGATTTGGTTGCAGTTGCAGAATGTGATGCTTCACTTGGACAGTAACTGGCACCAAATCGTGGTTTGAACCTTGGTCACATCATATCTTGTTTTCTCTTTGGTGGCATATTTCAACCTAAAATTCATATTTGATTGAATATTTGAGAAATATAACAATTTCAATTCAATATTTCACACAATATATTAAAAAGGAAATAATTGATTTGTTAAATATAATATTCTATTACAAACACAAATTAATCGTTATCAGTACTTAATTGTAAATCAAAATCATCATCTTCTTTTCTTAAGAATTAGAATCAAACTCAGGCTCCTCTTTAGATCTCTTACCCTCCTCATCCTCTCCAGATGAAATTTCAACATATTCCTTATTTGGATCGTTTAAAGGTTCATTCTCGTCATATGTAACAGATGCATTTATTTCATAAACATCTTCGTAAAATGCTTCACTTTCAATTCTCTGTTTTCCTTTTCCATGTGATTCAAAAACACATCTCAATTTAATTTTACAAATAGTCAACAAACCTGACTTATCTCGTCGTAAGCTCGGAAAAGGGACATCATACACCTGAGTCGCTTGTATTGCCAATACGAAAGGTTCAAATTGTCTAAATCTTCTTTGCTTGTTGATTTCAACTATATTATGTCGACTATGTACTTTTATACTAACATTTGGAGTTGGATCAAACCAGTAACACTTAAATATTACAGTTCACTTTATTAGCAATGTAGGGTACTCGATTTCAAGTATCTCAATAATTTTACCATAGTAATCCATCAATTCTTCCTGTATGCAAATTCCACTATTTACTATTGCCATACTATGACCATGATATTTTGTATAATATTTATATCCATTAATAAAATACACAAGAAATGATTTCACAGTTCGCAAAGGTCCCTTTGAAAGAACTTGTTCTCTATTGGATTTTCTAAGGCCTACACAAAAGAAATTATCATATTAAACAGTATAATGTCATTTGAACACTTTAATGTTATAATTCAATCATTTCAATAATTGTAAGTGAAAACATACATATTTCTCGAACCATCAAGGAAAGTGTCTTCCAACTTCTTTATTAATTTCGTTATGTGTTTTCTCAGGCATTAGCTTATGTAACCATTCCTTGTATAATCTAAAAACATTATAATGTATTTCAGTTATAAATAACACTAAATTTTAAAACTCAAATAATCAATTTCAACGTACTACATGAAAGGTTGAACCTCTTGATAGTTTAATAAGATATAACCATAGGTAGCCTCAATTTCTTCCTTTATTAACATTTTTCTTATTGAACATCCATATATTCGTCCAGCATATGTAAAAATGGATAAGTTACCATCAGTATCACTCGTTCCTCTCCCGTTGTCATTACGAGAAATTTTTCTTTCTCTTGTATAATCATGCAACTCAAAATAATGTAAACAAAATGTACTAGCTTCCTCCACTAAATAAGCATTATTCAACTTTAGCCTTATTTTTGACTTTTTTTTCAAGTGATGCAAATACCTACATTAATGAATAGGATTATTACAATTTAGTCATTAAAACATGTTATTACTTCAATTACAATCATTTTTATTGAATTATCTCTCAAATGGATACATCCATCAATATTGAATTGGACCGACAAGTTTAACCTCATGTGCTAAATACATAGGTAGATGCTCCATACAATCAAAGAGGCTTGGAGGGAAAATGTCTTCTAATTTTCACGAAATTACTACAATTTTCCTTTCTATTTTTTCTATTTAAGCTAACTTGATTTCAGATGATGTTAAGCTTTTGAAAAACAAACTTAATTCTGTTATAACTTCCCAAACCTTATTCGGTAACAACTCCCAAAATACAATATGAATTAGCCTTTGCATAAACACATGACAATCATGACTTTTCATCCCAAATAATTTGTACTTCCTTATGTCCACACACCTTGCCAAGTTTAAAATATAACCATCATAAAACTTTAGACTTTTCAACCATTCACACAAATTTTCCTTTTGTTTTTTGTCTAAGGTGTAACATGCTTTCGGATATTTACCAGTGCGAAGATCTTTTTATAACTCATTCCTTCTACAAAAAAGTTTCAAATCAACTCGTGATTTTGTATTATCTTTTGTCCTCCCTTTAAATGTTCATTATGGTATGGAACAAAATGTCAAAAATATTTTTTTGAAATATGTACCACATCTAGATTATGACATATCAAATTAGTTTTCCAATATGGCAAATCCCAAAAGATGCTTCGTTTTTCTTCAACCAAAGTTTTCACTAATGCTTGTATTAACTTCATTAGCTTCAAATTATGTAATTTTCAACAACTCTAATTCATCAATCTCCTGCAATATCTCTTCACCAGCTTTGTGAGGGGGAGGAGGTGTTTATACCATCTTATTCTTAATGAACTTTTGTTTATTGCGTCTAAATGGATGATCTGGACGAAGAAATTTCATGTAGATGTCAAACCAACATGTTTTGCCCCCGTTTGGAAGATAAAAGGTATCATAATCATTGCCACAATAAGGACAAGCCAATTTTCCTGCTCTGCTCCATCCAAACAATATAGCATATGTCGAAAAATCACTAATGGTCCACATCAAAGCTGCTCTCAACACAAAATTTTGTTTCAAAGACACATCATATGTCTCAACACCATATTCCCAAAGTTGCTGCAATTCAGATATTAATGGTTATAAGAATACATCAATTTTATGATTTGGATTTGTAGGTCCTGACACAATCACTGTTAAGAACATACATGCCTCATTCATAAGCATTTATAGAGGAAAATTATAAGGAGTAATTATGATTGGTCATGATGAATATTGTTGGTTGGATTGACTAAAAGGTTAGAATCCATTTGTCGACAATCCCAACCTAACATTTCGACTTTCAACTGCAAACTTATAATGGATGTTATTAAAATATTTTCATGCCAATGCATCTGATGGATGACTCATTATATCATCTTCTTGATCGTATTCATTATGTCATCTCATATGAGATGCAATAACATCATAAGCATATAGTTTTTGAAGTCTCAGAGTTAGCAGGGAATAATACATCCACTTCTAGGGTATTAATTTATGTTTCATATAACGTTTTCTAGGCTTGAACCTAGATTGACCACAAAATTTGTACTCTTGAGATTTCAAATCATCTTCCCAATACAACATACTTCCCAACTTGAAATAATCAATCTTTTCAACGGGCAAACCAAAACCCCTAATAAGTGTCTTCATATTGTAAAAACTATCAACCATTGTATAATCAGGTTGCAATGATTCATTATACCATCCAAGAATTTTATTAAAGCTACAATTAGAAATATACCCTTCACACTTTATGATCAATATTCGAGCAATTAAAGACAATTGAGTCATTGTCTCATAATTTGGCCATAATTCTTGGTCAGCTGAGTGGAGTAAGTCAAAAAATTGTTTTGCATGTGGGTTTGGTTCTTCTTCAAAATTTTCTATATTTTCCTAAAAGGTATAACCAGCTGCATCATAAACCATTTCCATTTAAGGATTTTCATTTGCACCCACATTATTTATTCTAAATCCAATCCCCCTTCAAATTCATCTACATTCACTATTGAGTGTACTTCATTACCCCTTAAGGTGCTACAAATCAATGGCTCCCCATGTCGTGTCCACTCAAAATAATTTGGGATAGACTCTTTTCTCAGCAAAGGCCCATTCACTTTATCAATAGGAAGGAAACAAATGTGTTTGCACTTTTTACATAGACATCTAATCTTTGGGCCATCCATATATGCAAATTGATAATATGGATAATGAATAAAAGCTTTAACTCCCTCAGTAAACTCAAGATTAATGAAACCATCAGGTGTTAATTGTCTATAGGCTAAATGTCTAATTTTAGGCCAAATGTTTTCACATTTGATCATTTTAGGGCCAAACATTTTAACTTGCTCAATTAAGGTCTAAACGTTATCAATTTTGCTCAATGTTAGGCCCTTTTAGATGAAAAATTGCAATGTAATACATACACTGTTAAGTTTGAATGAGGAATATTACGTGGCACATCTACAAAGTTACAATCTTCTACTCATTTTGACTTCCTTTTTTTCTTTTACTTTCTTGACGTTAGAGTCTAAGATCTTGTTTTCATGGAGAAGAGCCTCACAATCTTTATTTGGTCCGTTAGATTTTAGCCATGCAAAAGCTACACATTACACCATGATTGTATGTAAATTTATAACTAATCAAATTAATGCTAAATAATGGGATTTTCACGTAGTATTCATTCGTTTATATTTACCTGGTTGAGTCCCAAAAAGTTTGGACTCAATTCCTTCGTATGGGTTCAAAATTTTCATCACTCTTGCATTATCTTCCCATGTCCTAATGTTGATAGATCTGTGTTGAGTGTTCTATATGGCTGAATGTCGTTTGATTAAAGAAGTAATAACGAGCCAACACTAAGAGAAGAAGCAGTAACATAGAGAAACAATAGCAAGCTAAAGATGGAGAAGTAGCAACAAGCCAAAGGCTGCACAATTAGAAGCTCATAAGCAACAGGTCCCATCGAAGAACCAAATAGAGTGAAGGATGAAGAAGTAGCGTATCAACGAAGGCACAATAGTAGAAGAGAGGAAGACAACAATGAAAAGCAATGATGAGGTTTAATCCGTGTCTCTTTAAGTGAGTGAGGTACAAGATAAGCGGTATGAATGTGTTTAATAGATACATTAGTTTATTTTTTAATTTTGGTGGTAATTTACTTGTAGTCTTGGTACCAAGCAAAATCGTGATAATTTAATAAGTAAAAGAGGTCAATGTTCATTGTTTAGGCAAACATGTTTCTGTCATCAAACGTAGACAGAGACATTCACAAAGTTTAGTTCTTGACTCCTTATTCATCTCTTTTCAAATCTCCAAAAACCAAGCAATCATTCACGTCAAACTTCTAAGGAGAAAGATCATACTATGTAGAAAGCTCATAATGCTAAAAGGCAAATATGCGATGATGCATGAAGTGATGATGTGTAAAAGGACTAGACTTATTAAACAATTGAAAGAATCATGGTGAAAAATTGAGAATTAAAAGTTGATTTAGGTTTCTAGTAAAAATTTAAAGGATTTTATTTATTTTTTATTTTTTGAAAGCTACGTGTGTTTTTAAGGTGGCATTTAAAGATCAATTGACCTCTACATAACGGCGCATGTATGATACTTTATAATTTCCAACCAAAATAACCTAACATTAAGCAAACTTGTGAACTATTGGACCTTTATTGAACAACTTAAAAGATTTGGTTTTAAATTGATCAAACCCAAAAAAATTTGGCCCTAATTTGGGCTTTTAGTTATCGTCTATACATCCAAGATCTATCAACATTACTCATTTATGCAAAACTGTTAATTTCATAATTAGTGTCCTTTATGTCCCCTAAATTTACAGAACATCTAAACTTTACACAACATCCTCTAAGTATTAATCACTTGAATTAATCACCTATAATTGATTTTAATATTATGATACGTGACATTGTTTACACTTGTGAATCAAGAAAGCAAGTTCTTGTTGTGACTCATAGGCTTGTGAAATTTTTCACCGATAAGCCTCACGGGAGTTGCATCATTGGTTTCTAGCCTATATACCGTCCTAAGGGTTTATTATTCAAAGAAATGTCTTGTCTATTAAATGTATGAATTTCTTATGATAATACTAAGTTTGCATTAATCACATTAAAGTTGAAGTATTATTCAATTGAATTAATCACCTACAATTGATTTCAATACTATGGTACGTGACATTGTTTACACCTGTGAATCAAGAAAGCAAGTTCTTGCTATGATTTCTAGGCACGTGAAATTTTTCACCGATAAGCCTCATAGGAACTACATCACAAGTTTCTAGTTTATATACCGTCCTAGGGTTTATTGCGCAAAGAATTGTCTTGTCTACTAAACGTATGAATTTCTTGTGTTAATGCTAAGTTTGCATCATAGGTTTCCAGCCTATATACCGTCTTAAGAACTTAGTTATGCCTTAAATCATCCATAAAATCTCAAACTCATTCCACACACATCAAATACTTAAACTATTAAAGAAGAACATAAAAACTCATCAATGATTATAAGAATATTCTAAACAACAACACAAAATTAAGACCTCCTTTGCATTTACACAAAACCTAAATGCATCAGAATGGTATTATTAAAGTAATACATATGGTAGACATGAGTTGGTCGACTTACCTAAATGGACAGACAACTTCAGACTACAAAGAAGAAGAATGAGCAATGCTCTTCAACACAATATAGGGCCAGTGAAAAAGAACATTTCATAAAAAGAAGGGTAAATTATTCAAAAATAAAAAAGTGTGTGAATTCTCTTTATTATTTATATATCAAAATTTTAAA
>JANVCL010000004.1:23593441-23603663 GCA_026546855.1 Erythroxylum incrassatum | reverse complement strand
TTTAACATGTAATTAATAAGGGTATATCAGACATTTCATTAACTTTCTTAATAAATGTGCATTCCTCTAAAACGACACTTATTATGAATCGGAGGGAGTATTGTTTAGAACATACTAGTACTTTTAACATTTGAGCAAAACCAAAATAAATGTCAGCTCTAGCTCTGTGTTCGAGGCCGTGTAACAATGCCTCGGCATTAATCTCTGAGCTTAAGATTCTTGGCTGAGGGGACGAAGCTTCTAAACTTTGTGCCATGCGAATTTTATAAGTTATCAGATTGCACGACAATTAAGCAACGTTGAGACAGTGCTAAATCCGATGTTAGTTGGTTAGGTATATGATAATAACCACTAAACAATCCTAATTAATGGTTATACTTAGTTTCCTGGTTTAAGTTATTACCATTATCAGTTACATATAGTATATGCACAGAAAAGAAAAGGTCAGCTAATGAATCGATTACTTATGTCACCGTGACCAAGATGAGTAGCCGAATCAGAAATAATAAATTATAGATGTTGTAAGGTCGCAATTCAATATATACAAAAGGAAAAGGATCGAAATTCCAAACAACTGAAGGTGGGGTTTGTTAACTCTGAATTTATAATATATATATAATGATAATAAATTCATCCAGGTCCAAACTTTCTCGCCGTGGTTTCCTCTCCAATAATCTCAAAGTCCCATATCCAGCAAGTTGCAATCTTCAATAAGAAAATTAAACAAAAAAAGGTTCACGTTCCCAAGGCAGTGTGGTTTGTTGAGATAGGGCTCACAAACAAAACAAAGAAGCTAACGTTGGAAGGTGTTTTTGTTTGTCAACTTCTAGCGTTAGCTATAAAGATGGTAGAGATCACCCTGAGCTTATCATGGTATTCTAATCCGATGGTTCCAAGTATTCAATCGGTTGGCAATCCCAAGTTTGGTTACTAAGACCTGGTTACATTTGATTATTCCTGTCTCAGACAAACGAACAAACAAACAAACCCTATAGCCGTTTGGCCTCCAGGTTTTTATTTGTCAAACTTCGTAAGAAACTAAGCTTATCTTATAGTTCTTCCAAAGCTAATGTTTGAATTAAATATCGAAACGATGCCCTTTAATGAGACCCTCATTTTTCTAAATACTTAAAAGTTCATAAATTTATTATCATATAGCATAGGACTTGATGTCTGTCCATCGCATCATATAGCTTTGAAGCTTTGGCTAATAATGCATTAATGGTTCTCTGACGTACATAAGAAACTATAAATGATTCCCGTGTTTTATCTGCCGCTGCTTTATCAATCTTTCTATGCAGTCTGATTTACATACTTTGGTTCTTAATATATATAAAGAAAAAGAAAAAGTGGACAGTAGCGATCATTCAAGTCTTGGTGAGGCCACAACCGCAGCATCAGGGTTCACGATAACTCGTACGACAATGTTAAATACTGTTGAAGTTAGCTACACCGGAAAGCTTACGAAAAAGACGGTCCTCGCATTTGATTACAGGTGGTACTTTAATAGCCATAAATATCTTCTCTGCTCCAGTAACCTAACTAATAACTGATTTCACTGTTGGAGTACCTGAAGGTTGGTGAAGTTAATCAAAATTAGGTGGAGTATCGAGCTCATGTGTCGTGTGTGTTCAGGAGATGCAAATGGAGCCAAGACATAAAAGGGACGAAATTAGTATGCTTCAGAAATTGATCAATTTTGAGCTCAGCATCGAAGTTGGTGCGAAAGTGACCTATGAATAGGCACCTAAGTGTCCAAAGTCAGAAAGCTTTGCCAAGAGATAGGATGCGACTGATATAATCAGCTACTGTCAGTTGCTCATACGGCTTTTAGTGTGTGTTCAAATGCTCATAGTAATTGTTAAGTTTCCTATCAACCTGAGCATCTAATGATGAAAAATTGTTCAGGTCTTGCACTTGGAGCCCATTTAAAAAATTAAAAGGAAACAGGTAAGGAGTAAGGAGGGGTGATTCCCATTAATGAGACCTTTTCATTCTCAGGAAAATCAAACAATTCTTTCTAAGCCTATAAAGAGGTATTAGATGCACATTGATGAATTCACGTTTTTCTTTAATCAGCTAAAGCGTAACATTGTTCAGAATTCAGAGAATTAATTATCCTGTTCTTTTAGGTTAGGATTTTGTTTACTATTTCATTGCTCTCTCAACTAGTATTTCTTCCTTTGCTATTCATGTTAGGTTTAAAAGCATAAAACTATAACCTCTTGATTACAAGTCTCCGACATCTATTTTTCACTTTTCAGAATGCCAAGCTCTTAAAACTTTTGGTGTGTATTCGAAAGAGTTTCTGCGATTGAAAACTTTTTTCATTTTCCTGACATGAGCCTGAATAACTAAAAACAAAGAAGTCCCATGGGCCTCATTTGGGACTGTTGCAAAGTGAACCTGCCATTATGGTCCAATCAAAACAAATCTGACACACAGTTTTGAGTCCTAGGAGTACCAGGCCCGTGTCCTGCTTTCACGTTAATGTCCTTGCTAGCTATTGTTGAATAGAAGCACAAGTCCCCGCGACCACGTTCAGAGATACGTTCACTGCTCCATTCAAATCTGACATGTTCGAAACTTCAGAATCCCACCTCCGTCCTGGTTGTAGCCTAAGTATTTTTATAACGGTGAACCACAATTATCTTTTAAATGCGTAATGTGTAGTCGATTTAGCTGATATTATTACTCCAGCATGTTTCTATCACTTTCAGTAATTTACTTTAACATTTTTAAGTGAATTGTAGTTTTCCTATCACAATTTCGAGACTCTTATAAGAAATTTATTCTACCAATTGAACCAACTATTTGAACATCGTGACTCTTTTTACCTCTCTTCTCTTTTCTCCTTCTTTCTCTCATTTCTGTTCGTCTCTTTTCTTTCTTTTTTTTGTTACTCTCAGTTACTCTTTTATTCAAGTCCTAGCACTAAGAGTTTGTGTCATATTGGTGGTTTTATTGAGATAATTATGACTAAAAGAATGACGACTTGTTACTGAGTTATTGTGGAGACTGTTTCCAAAATCTTCGTCCCAACTTTAAGCTCATATTAACATTCTCTTCTAATTTGATACGTGCTTCCCACGATATAAGAGTACTGGATGTTATTGTCAAAAACTTTTCTTGCTACGAGGATAATAAAAAATATTTCTCAATCACACATTATTGAGACTATGAATTCCGTATCGGTACTGGCATGAAATTCAATTATTGTCTAAGACCGTACCGATACCGATCAATAATGTGTATTGTCTTAGGTAATTTTTTTAATTTATAAAATAGTTCCTGACTTTTTTAATTTACAAAATAGTCCTTCAATATATTTTATTATATAATTTATAATTTTACATCATCTTTATCTCGAAAAATCATAATAATAAAAATTTGAAATAATAACAATCTATTAATGTTTATTAATATTGTCTTTCACATAGTTGACATATAAATAATTACACAATTATTATGAAAAAGATCAAATAACAACAACAACTCAATAAAAGTCCCACAAAATGCAGGGTCTCATGAGAGCCAGATGAATATAGTCTTACTCCTAATTAGTAGAGAGGTTATTTTCGATAAAAAATATAAAGTACTTAAAATGTTACAATTCATCATACAATAGATAATATTTTATCAAAACATCAAATAAAAAAATAATAAATATCCATAATTCTCTAAGTATTCAATTTACAACAAGAGTTCGTATCGAGTAAATAATCAATTAGAAGTGAAACATGAAACAAAAATAATAAAACTTAAAACTTCGTTCAATCTAATATCCGCTAAAATCGTATTTACCTCAATTCTCATTTGGTACAAAATTCTTATCATTGAGAGGAGTCTTATTATCACCATCATTCAAATTCAATACACTAATGACATGCCACTACTTTCCCATCTAAGATTATCTTTTAAATCATTCTCATCTATCAAACTCGGTTCTTCATAAAACCTGTCCGTCAAAAGATCGATACGGTTAAGGTAAATTGGATATACATAACTATTTATTATATTAAGAGTCCTAGTAAACAAATAAAATTAAATTATTTAGAAATTACAAGAAATTATATTCAACTTAAAAATGATAAAAACATACTTTTTTATGAAGCTTTAAGTTATATCGAACAAAGACCAAGTTGTTTAATCTTTTGAGTTCCAATCTATTTCTTTTCTTGGAATGGATAAATTCAAATATGCTTCAATTCCTTTTACACCTTATTGCACTTATGCATTGACTTATAATTCAAATTGCAAATCTTTGCAATTCTGGAACATCAATCCCGAATTGATCACACCTCCATTTATGAGCTTAGGAGATCTTGCATCATCTCATAGGTAACAATTGTTGCAATAGTTAACAACATTCTCTATTAACTTTAACTTTCTTTGTAAAATTTTGTCTAAAATAGATATTAGGATTCAAAAATGCCTGAGCTCTAAATAATAAAGAGAAAAGTTATCTTTCTTATCGCTCATTGATGACTACAAGATAAGGTGTATACAAAAAGACAATTTTTTTCAAATTAGCCTTGATTGCTTCCTTTTCCTTCACTATGACATAATAAAAATAACTCATCGTTGCTTTCACATCACAATCAGCTAAAAAAGTACTCTCACTAAAAGCTCACAAACTTGAATTACAAATTGACACTAGGACCAAAATTCATTATCTTCAAGTTAATTCTAAAAAATTCAACTCCAACATTATACCTGACACAATATGATGTGACTCATTTATCACTTGTAAACAACTGCCTCGACTCCTTCTTCATCAGAACAAACACTAAAATAATAACAAATTAGTCGCAAACCTTGCTATAGCAGGATGACACAAATTCCTGGCATAGGTGAAATCCTTCTTCATCCAATTTAAGACTCATTCACAATTGTAGATAAACTTGCTCACTTTCTTTGCTTCTACACAATCTCATTAATGATAGAAAATTATCTAGTATCTCCTATATTTTCTAACATTAGGTTAATGCACTGTGCAGTACAAAGAGTCCAATACAAAGAATTATGCCTGCTTTGTAATCTTTTCTTAGCTACTTTATAAGCATAATCATTATCAGTAATGAACTAAACAATATTTTCTAGTCTAACTTCATTCATAACTTCATCGAATATTTGAAACAAAGTATCAACACTTCTATCAAGGTTAGAGCATCAATAGACTTCAAAATTGTTGTCCCTTTAGCAGAATAAACTAAAAAATTGATAATGGGTTCATGTCTTCTATTTGTCCAACTATCACTCATGATTGAACATTCATAAGTTTTCTAAATCATTCTTCTTTCATCCAAATGACTCTTTATTTCGTAAACAGAGCCGCTCAAAAGTTTACCTCTATACTCATAAATTGAATGAGCCTTATACCCTAACCCATAAGAGGTAATAACATCTACTATAAGCTAGTAATAATAAGATTAGGTGGCATTAAATGATAAACCTTAATCATACCACTATCTAGCCTTGTCATTTCCACATTCTAAGCTACTTCTTTAGATTGTAAAGCACTATGGATTGAAATATGAGCTCCAGGAGTTGTTTGTGGTGAAAATTTTATACATATGTCTTCTTCTTTTCTTCATATCAGGTGCAGCATTTCCTTTTTGTTGGGTAGAAATACCATAACCTTCAACAACCCTTTTATCATCTTAACCACCAAAAAAAGAACTTCCATGAAACAATTTCATAGTTTATTAGCCTTTGTCTTATATCTTTTTCATGTTGATACTATTCAAGTAAAGTCTTCATTTGTCATTTCGTGTCATGGCTAACTTTTCTGCAAGGCTCTACTTCAGCTTTGATCCCACCAGCTAAATGCTTCTTTTATTTAGTGATTCTCCCACCTTTCAAATGCTTGTTGCAATATACACAAATGGTATGGCTCTTTATTCCAAGAACCAATCTAGCATGATCCTAAGTTAGATCATCAAATCTTCCTAAAATGGTTGAATTATCAAGAGTACTTGAATTCCCCTCCATTTATCTAAAAATAAATGAAGACATGTGTCAAAATTAACTTAATTAATTCATATTCAAAAACACAAAATTTGCATATAATATCATTACATAACTATAAGAATTTAATATTCAATTATAAGTATAGCTAATATTCTAGATAAACTCTATATGACATCTTTCTTAATGATAATACACATTGCAAAAATGATTTTTCTTTATCATAATACACATTGCAAAAATGATTTGAGCACTTATAATTTCATATTATGTTGAGTAATGAGTATTCTCTAATAAATTCACATACTATTTTCTACTATGCATTTAATTACTCATAAGATAAGATGATGAATGTGTATTTGCTACTCATAAGATATGATTGATATTTGTGATATTATTTGCTAATGACAACAATAGACAATATAAAAATGAAAACATTTAATTTTCTTAACTTAGTTACAAATATAAAATGATTTAATTATATATTAAATATTTTATTTAAATGATTAATGAAATACCTTTTATATACAAACAATAATTAATAAATTGTATGTTTCATATAAATTAAATAACAATTTAACAATTTAATGAATTAAATTTGATCTCAAATTTATGATTATTAAAATAAAAAATAATATGACATATTATTGAAGTATACATAATGCAAAATACCTAAAGGTTCTTCCATAATTCATACACAATATTATTTTGATATCATTTTTTCATGAACTTATAATGCCTAAATGTTATTGAACTATACATAATTCATATAACCAATTCCAACTCTCTAGCTCAAATTGCTCAATGTATATTTTATATACCATTCACCAAACACACATAACGTAACCAAAACACAATGCAGAGCAAAAACAAGCAACCTAAAACACACAAAAATCAGAAATTACAACCAAGTTAAAGAGGATCACTGCCGAGGCAGTGACTCTGTTCAACTAGATGAATCTAAATTTTAGATTTTGATTTATGCAATCTGTACGACGATGGACTGATGGAGGCAAGCATTAGCGATAGCGAGGAATGATGGTAGAGTGGAGACGAGCAACAACAGCGGTGGAGAAGAGTAAGCAGCCCAATTTAAGGTAGCAATAGTCTAGATTCTAGCCTTTAACAAAGATATTGGTAGTCTCAAGATGGAGGAAGCATGAAGAGTGAACACAGCGAGGTGAGCATGTAGTATGCGGCAGTATGGCGGGCGATGGGTGATGGATGTACGTGGGTGATGATAGTGAAGAAGATCAGTACTAACTGGTGCCCATAATTGGTATGATACTTATAGTTTAAGCAATATTGTTCAACCGATATGGAAAAACACTCATATCGGCACCACTACTTCCTCTTCATTCTTCATCTTTTTCTACCATTTTAATTCCATAATCCATGCCTATCATCACTAGAAATTTGTTTGTTCTCTAGTGATAATGTTCTAGGTTAGTTATTTTAGAAAGAGAGATTTTCTACTTTTATAACATATTGTTAGATTGACGACTTGATATTGCTTCCTTTTACATGTTTGTTTGAATCTTGGTTAGTTTCAATAGATGTACTCCACTTAATAGCTAACTACTTATGGAGTTTTTGTACATTTTTTAAAAATTCATTTAAGCCCTTCTTCTTATAGAAAACATGAGCTTAGCCTATTTAAATTTTGGCATACAATTAATGTGATAGCTTATATGGTAAAGTTTGAATCTCTTTCCACTCATACTACTACCCTCAATAATGCCAATCTTTTGGATTGTTTTATTTTAGGTGTGCAAGAGGAAATTAGTATGAACCATTTTTGCCCAAACCATCTACCTTATCTGAGGTAATGGATATAGTGAAATTAATTGAAGATAAAACGACGACGGCATAATCTCCTTCACCCCTTTAACACCACCCTATATTTTCTTCCTCCACCATTTACTGCAACTTTTGCATCACCATAAAAGCTCCCATCTTAGAAAACCCTTCTCCCAATTAAACGTTTAAATTTGATAGAGATTGCGAATCGTTATGAAAAGGGATTGCGCATTATTTATGAAAAAAAATTCATACATGGACACTAATGCAAATCACCACAACTTTTATCTTTGTTGGTTAAGGATGGTAAGGAAATCGCTCCACCCTTTTTGAGTAATTAGAGCTTCCTCCATCAGTGGCCTAGAAAATGTCGTATACTTACTTCATATATCTCTTAATAATCTCTCTTTATGGACTTAAGAGGAGGTTCATTCATGCATTCCTTCGTTTGGAAGGCACTATTTCAAGCTAGTCGATCATCATTTTGGTGGACAGTAGGTCAACCTGTAACTTTATTCAGGCTTGTATAACTTAAGATTTGAGATTTCTTATCCAATCCTCTCCTAATTTAATGTCAATATAGGCAACAACAATTCTCTTCATTACATGAGCCTTGTTTTCCCCTAAATTTCCCTACACTTGGCCTAAACCTTTTTCTCAGTATACTTTTATTTACTACCTATTTGTGGGTTAGTATTGGGGTCTAATGACTAGCAAATTTGGGTAAATTCCTCCTTGAATATTGGAATTACATATGAAATTTAATGACCAAATGGCTCAAGTTCTTTTATAGGGAATGAAACCAACTCATCTCTCCCATATATCGATGAATCAACTCAAACATATGTAGCAAACTGATGCCACCATCTCCTTTTCCATATCAACATGGTTTCCTTATATTCACAATCTACACCACCACTCAGCTCAATAACAACTTCGAATATGACTACTATGTTACAAACTTACTCGATCACTTTGCTTTTGTCTTTGTCGAACCTAAAAGTCTTCCTTATCTTGCCTTTTTCGTCTCCTGTGTTGCTTAAAAAAAGATCATGGTATTTCTGTGTTGATTATTATTACTTAAATATTATAACAAACAAGGACTATTTTCCAATTCCTAATGTTAACAAACTTTTATATGAATTTCAAGGTGCTAAGGGATTTTCCAAGTTGAACATATGGACAGGGTATCATTAAATTACAATTTGGTAAGAATACAGGTGTCTCAAATCCTTTTTTGTCTTTGATTTTGGTTAGTATGATACAATATTTATTATGGTCCACTAATATTTGAGTAATGACCATTTTTTGTTAAGGGTGTGCGGCTAGGTTTATATTGAGTCTATATATATATATATGTATATATATTCATACACACACAGACACAGACACACACATATATATATATAAGTTGGCAATTAGGCCTAAGCCCAACTTGGTTCGAAGTCAACAAGTCAGACTAGGTTGATTGAGTTGCCCAGGTCTGACCCAGCCTGAGGTCCAACGAGCGATGACAAAATGACATCATTTTGAATTTTTCAAAGAAAGAGCTTGGACCAACCCCAAGCCCGATTAGGCTCGATCCATTGTCATCCCTATATATACACACACACACACTTATGTAGTTCACATTTAGGGCTTTTGGGATTATTATTCCACATTATTTTCTAAGAGAGGGTGATATTGAGAGATTGCAAAATTGTCTACATCTTTGTTGTGTTTGCAAGCCCTTTAGGGATTCTTGTACTTTCTCTTTCACTATAATGGATATTTTTGTTAAGTCAAAATGACTTTATAATTAATAATTTTGATGAAGACCAAATAATAATAAAAGAAGAAAGTAAGATGAAGCGCAGAGATACTAAGACGAAGCGCAACCGAAAATGAGACGCAAGAAAAATGAGATGGAAGGAAAATGAGACGATAGGAAAATGAGATGGAAGAAAATGAGACGGAAGTAGAAATGAGACGAAGAAGAAGACCCGATACCACGTCGGATGATTAATCAGTTTGAGTTAGTTACAGAACTCAACTGAATAACTGGTTCTTTAAAGATCAAGAAACAAGAAGAAAGAAGCGGTTATCAAGAAGCGGTTGAAGACGAAGGCTATATATACAAGTTGAAGTCGAAGACTGCAGAAGTTAGTGATTTTAGCGAATTGAAAGAGATCTTGAGAAACACTGTATACATTGTACTAAATTCTAGAGCTATTATTGTCTGTAACAAAGCTCGAAACATCTTTCAGTAGAAAGAAGAGAAGCTGATAGCCTAAAGAGGCTAAGTGAGAAAAGAATACTTGCTGTAAGGGACCTGAAGAGGCTCAGTGAAAAGAATACTTGTATTTTTTAGAAGTATAATGAAATCTTATAAAGGATTCTGAGGACTAGACGTAGCCCACGATTTGGGATGAATCAGTATAAATCTGTTGTGTCGATTCTAACTCTCAACTTT
>JANVCL010000004.1:23555056-23567020 GCA_026546855.1 Erythroxylum incrassatum | reverse complement strand
GGATTTGAATCCGATTCGATTCGTTGATTTGATACCTTCAGTTGTTTCGCCTTCTTATGCCTTCCGATTCGATTTGTATTAAGACAGTGAAGTGATTATGGTTATGATTTCGTTAAGAGATTGGGATTCGGAAACGGGTCCCAACATTTGTGGTATCAAAGCAAAAGTTTTAAGGAATCATGTTTATATCTGTGTTTTTCGGTTTAAGTGGTTGGGTCTCGGTAACGGGATCCAACAGCTCACCCCTAATTTCTACCCGTGAGAAGACCCGACTAAAGCCCGAGGCTTAGGTAGTCCAACCTAGACCAACCAGAATTATCATTTTTTAAAATAAAAACGATGTCTTTTATGTCAAGATGACATCGTTTTGTTGTTAGACCCAAGCTCGAGCTTGACTTGGGGCCTGATAGCAACCAGAAAACCAGACTCGAGGCCCTGCCCAAGGTCCAGCCAACAAGGGCCTAACCGGGCTAGGCTAAAACTTTCACCCTAACTGAAAAGAAAATGCCTGTTTGGTATTAGGGTGCATAGACCTCAATTTGAGGTTCAGTATGGAAACACCACATATTTTCTTATAGAAACTTGTACCTAATGAGAAATTATTATATGAAAGGTGGGAACAATCTAATTTTTTTAGTTTTATGCTTATTGAATCTTACATGAGTAAATCGATTAGGGATCATATATCGTATGAGTAAAAGGCTAACAAGTATAAGACTTCACATGATTAAAGATGTACAAGAGTACATAGTAGAAATAAGAGATGTTGTTGTTGCTCAATTAAAGTCCCGAAAAATTGAGATATTTGAGTCCCTCTTTATGCATTTCATTTTAAATTCTCTCCATACAAAGCACAACACATTTAAGATATCTTGTAATACACAGAAGAAAAATTGGTAATAAATGAATAAATGGCTACACGTGCTAAAGAGGAGCAGAGATTGAATCAAATAAGCTAGAATTTGCACATTTACATATTCATGATAAATGGAAAGTAAAAAGAAATAAGGGTACAAAGAAATAAGGGTACATCAAAAGGGGTGAAAGACACAAATGTTTCAATCGAGAAAAATGACGCTAAGGATAGATGTTTCTTCTTCAAGAAAAAGAGCAACATAAAAAGCGAATGATATAAACATAAAGCTTGGCTAACAAAGAAGGTATTCATATATTTACAGTGTGCCATGAATCTTATTTCATTGATGTTCCTAGCAATAGATGGTGGATTGATTTTGATAATATAATTTACATTGTTAATACCATGCAAGAGTCCCTCATTGGAAGGAAGTTAAAAGGCAAGTGAACAAAGCTCTATTCAGACAACATGATGTGTCCATATGTTTAAACTATGAGATTATAACCATTAGTTTTAAAATATGGATTTTATAGTAATTAGAACATATTTTAAATTTTCCAACATTCTCTAAAAACTTGATTTGAGTTTCTAATTAGATATGTTGGATTTTAAAATTCATTGGAATTCAATGATGAAAATGTTAGGTGCAATTATTCCTATGATGGTTTTTGTAAATTCTATCTTGATCACACTTAAGAATGCAATATGTATGATAAGTTAGCATTAAGTAAGGGAAAGTGAAGAATCTTCTCAATTGTGATATAAGAAATTAGGTTATATCTCTACTGAGAGGATGAAAAGACTTGTTAATAATAGTATACTAACCAACCTTGATTTCAATTGTTACTTGTAAGTAAGTAAACAAGTCCAATAAAGGTGCCAATATGGGAGTGCAATTAATACATTTGATCATTCATTCAAAAAATAAATTGAAAGACAAAAGATTGAATAATCTAATATTTGTTCAATGCAACTTGAAGATTCGAGAAAGGTATGTTATTTTTATTATTAAGTTGAATATAATTTCTCATAATTTTTTAATAATTAAATTTATTTATTACTAGAACTCTTAATATAATAAGTATTCTTGATTATACCAATCTCTTAGTGGATTGTGTTTTAATAAACTAACTTTTTAAATGAGAATAACTTTGAAAATAATCTTGGATGAGAAAGTATTAACATATTATTTAGTGCATTAAGCTTTAATGAAAGTGATAATAAGACATTTACCAAAAAAAAGTGATAATAAGACTTCCCTTAATGGTGAGGATTTTGTAACAAATAAAAATTGATGTGAATAGTATTTAAGCAAATTTATCATAACATGAAGTTTAGCTTTTTTTTTCTTTTCTATTTACTTTAAATTTCACTTGTATATAAGATATATATATATATATATAACTCTCTGTATGTAATATAAATATAAAACTTATAACTGTAAATTTTGTTTGCTTTAGGTTTTACTTTCAGTTAATTGCATTCTTTGATACAAATTTTTGTTGTCATAGACCTGTTCTAATTATTATATGATGTTCTCTTATAATTAATTGCAACATTTTAAGTACTTTGTATTATTCTTAATTTTATAATTATAAGATAATTAAATGATATTTTTGTTATATTAAGTGTGATTATTGTTAGATATTATATATGAATGATATTATCTATACAAAAAATGTAAAAATAGAAAATAGTCAAAATAAAATTAAAAATTATATAACCTAGGAAGAGATTATTTTATAATTTTATAAAATCGAGAAATTATTTTATAACTTTAAAAATGATCTAAAATAGCATGAAATAGTATCTAATATCGGTCAATACTAAAATGGTACCATATTAAAATCAAATTTAATACTAATACTGTACATCTCAGATTCATAATTAATAATAAATATAATAAGTTTCTTACTTAGTAATTTCACGGAAACTTCCTTAAAATATTTGTGAAACATATTTCGGGCCCCGCAGAGAAAGATACACGAACTTACCGTTGATTTATAGATGACGCCATTTATAAATCAACGATGCATTTGACCTACAGTAGTGCAGATATGTAGGTTTGGTTTTGTTTCTGAAGCAAAAAGGCACAAGTCAACGATGGATCATCCCATTCTCAGAAGGAGGTCTAGCATAAAAACGTTCGATGTTTTTGATATTATTGGTTGAACGGGTCATCGGCCTTCTATGCCTGCATGTTGTTATGTGAAACCCACTTTGCAATTGGCGTGAAGTGATGGATTACACATCCAATATGATAACATTAATTTATGGCTTCGTTACGTATGAATGCTACCAATTATTGGCACTAACTTGACCAAACCTAGTTAATGCATGGCAATGCTGACCATTTCAAGTTTGAGAATCGATTGCCGTCGGGTCATATGGTCCCACGGAAAAGGGAAATGAGGTTAAGGTGACTACAAGTCAAATGTTTTCCGGTCATAGGCTTTAGTTAGGAAACGGTCTTCTACTGAATAGTTTTTATGTACTGCCATAAATCTTTCAACAATTGGTAATGCGCATTATTTTCATGCCCATTAGATGACTTATATATATGGTCAGTCAATGCAGGGAAGTTAAGACATTCCAGAACGAAGGTAACATCTTATGTGAGAAAACGCGTGGTTGAGAGAGAGATCGAAATCTAAGGTTTTCTTCCAATGTGAGAATAGTTTTGTCTACATATATATGCTTTGTCTAACAAGTTAATTAAGTGGTCAAAGTATTACAGATGAAGCCATTATTAGTAAGTTTCCGCCTTGTTACGTGAGCATTGTTAAAAGACAGAGAGCGCGAGATGGTCCCGACATATGCTTATTTTAGTATCATAATGTAAATTTCTCTATTCAACTTGTAAGCTGTGACGGGGTTATATGCATGCACTGAGGTCATGTGTCGAATATATAGCAAATGTTGATTATGAGAACCCTGTTACGTCGTAAGGGTACTTAGTCCAAGATGAGGACACTATTTAATTCAGAGAATGATGGGTCGAATATTAACAAATTGGAAGTGAAATTTATATAAATTGAAGTATACCATGATGTGATTTTGTGTCCCCTCCCCTCCCCCGGTGTACACGTCGCGATGATGTGATTTTGTGTCCCCTCCCCTCTCCTCCCCCGGTGTACACGTTTTGTCAGTAAATTGACTGCTCTAAATTTCAAGATTTTTTATTATCTTCAATATTATGCAATGTACCTCAAAACGGTACCATTTTAAGCCTAATAGAACAATTTCACAGGATTAGTTATATACTGGAGGCATTTTTAAGAATTTTCTATCTATTTGTAGCATGGATCTGCTTTAAGAATATATATAACATAGACATGTTGATTTAATTTAGGTATAACAAATAACTAAAGTAAAATACGAGTGTAATTATTAAGATTCCATCTACACCTTTGCTTTAAATATAATAAAAATCATTTAATTATTTTTATCTATTCCTTATTTTATAATATATGAAGTAATTTTATTATTGAATAAATGAAAAATATTTAATTATTTAATAATAACTACTAATAAAATTTAATTTAATTATTCAAATTGTCATTAATATTAAGATTCTTAAAAACGTCTACAAAAAGATAAATTTTATAATAAATAATTATGTTGATTTGAGATATTATTTAATAATTTTAAAAAATACTATATGGTATTAGTACGAACAATTACATATTACAAAGAAGCTATTTCCGTGACTTATATTTGTGACACAAAGGAGTAATCTTACTATTTACTTCAAAGACTAACCTTACACAGGGACGGATGCACCACTTGCTCTTCCTGCTTCCAAAAAATTATACATAAAAATATTATTATTTTAAGTTTTAATTTCATAAAATAAAATAAAATTTTGCCTTCATTAATTTAATTCAATAATATAAGAATATTTTAAATATTTTACTTCCACTCAAAAAATTCAGTAATATAAGAATACTTTAAATATTTTGCCCTATGTAAAAAAATTTATGAATCCGTCCTTAACTTTACATATCGTGGTTTAAAATTTTTTATCTATATTTAAACATAAATGCACGTATTTTTGCTAACAATTAAACCATCAAATTGATATAGCATTAAAAAAGAGGTGGGTGTAAAATTGTAGATTTTTATAGTGTAATTTATTTTAGATTAGTTTGGACAACGACAAGAACATGAATCCATGTTTCGGAAGTTTTATATTCTTTTATAACTATAAAGTGAGTGAGATGGTTATTGGATAGAGTTATGCTTCTATTGACTTTCCCAAAAGTTTAATTTAACTTCTGTTTTGTGTCCAATTGGAAAATTGAGGGCTGGTTAATTAGCGAACAAAAGTATAAACTTTAATTGATAAATGCTAACGTCGGCACATGTCTTTAGATAAATTAGCCTTATTACATGCATAAGTACGTAATTACTGATACTGAGAGAGAACCCAAAGGCTGCTGATGCTAAATACGAGGTAATCAACTTAACAAACACGAAATAGGGAAAACTAACCACCTCCAACATTTGCGCGATAAAGTGTGACAAAATTACCCTTGAATCTTTAACTGTCAAGGCTCAAAGCACACACACTTGCGTGTATAAAATACAAAGGAGAGGAGGCGTCCATGCCAAGAAACGTCTCTCGATAATCTTATATATGTAGACACCATTGCTGAATTCAAAACCCTTCTCTTCGCTCTCAAGTTTCTGCGGATATTGTTTATTATCTCCTCCGCAGACTCGTCGTTCAGATTTTAATTAAACCCCTTTTGTTTTCTGAAGAATCTCCTTCTCCCACTTCTTATTCTCTCTGTTTCTTGATTCATTCTGTTGCTCCGGTTTCATACTAATCTTCACACCCAAGTTTTTCGTTAAAAGGGTCGATTGTCATCGTCGTCGGCTTCAATACTTCTGTTATTACAACAGGTCCGTGTCCTTTTAGACACAGTCAAGGATGTTAGGAGATCTCATTACCAGAAGCCTTGTGTACGTCTTTTTATCTCCCTGTTTTCATTTCTGTTCTTTTTCTTATTTCCCTTTTGGTTATGCAGAAGATTTTTGTTACGTTGTTCGTATAAATTTGCAGGTTGATTTTGGGGTACGCATATCCAGCGTTTGAATGTTTCAAATCTGTGGAGAAGAACAAGGTTGACATCGCGGAACTCAGATTCTGGTGCCAATATTGGTAAGCTTCTCTTTTTTGATTTGGCCTTGGCGGATTACATTCACAAAACTGGTTCTGGTCAACCACTCTTTAACGCTTTAGTTGCGAATAGACCATTAGCTGTGCCAATTGTTTTGGTTCTCTTTAGAAAAAACGAATACATACGCCTAATTGAACATTTATTGTAAAGGGGAAACTAACATTATTCTTCTAACCTTTTGCAATAGAATTGACCAAACATCACGTTTATTTAGGATTGCAAACTCAGGCCTGTGATCATCGTGAAATTCATTCGATCAATCAGTGTCGTATTCAATGCCAAAACAGTCACCTTCACCGGTCCCTTCTGTTTTTGATTTTGATTTTTTAGGATCATCATTGGACTTCTTACCGTTTGTGAAAGCGTTGGAGACGTATTCATGTCATGGTGAGTCCAAGAAGTAATATTTTTTGAAAGTATGCACATATCCCATCGATTTTCTTGCATAATGTTGTTTTATATCGGCGCAGGCTGCCAATGTATGGTGAGACGAAGCTGGTATTTATTATCTACTTGTGGTATCCAAAAACTAAGGTACAAACCAGGCTAAGTTGTTTTTAAGGTACAAAGCAGGCGGTTGATTTAGATGTTTTAAACTTTTGTGGTTGATGCAGGGAACTTCATATATCTATGAAGCCTTGTTAAGGCCTTTGGTGGCCAAGCATGAAACAGACATAGACAGAAAGTTTCTGGAGTACAGAGCTAGAGCCTGGGACTTTGCTCTTTATTACTGGGAAAACTGCACCCAACTGGGGCAGACCACTTTCTTTCAGGTTCTTGAGTACTTGGCAGCTCAGTCTAGCAAGTTGAAGACCAGTGGCTCTGAGGTATGTTCAGGATCTCTTCCTATTATTAGTGATACAGAAACAAGACAAACTCAGCCTACTATTGACAATGATCATTTGATGGGATAATTGTCAAGTTAATTTCTGTCTAATCTACAAATCCACATTTTCTCTCTTCCAAATCCAGAAAAATGCACCTCTGCAACTGTTTTTGGCTAAACACAAGAGTTGAACCTTCTGCTAGTAAGCTAATACGATACGCCTAATCCCAACAGTAACTTCCATTTTGAAACATGCAAGCAGAAGCAGAAGCAGAAGCAGAAGCATATGCATTACATTACATGTATTATAAACAAAACTAACATGGTTTATCCTATGTACAGTCAGAAAACACCACTAACCTTGATCCAATTAGAACTAACAAAATTTCAATTTTGAGCAATGTTTGCAGAAACTAAACGACCGCGCATCACCGGACACGAGCTCGGCGGGAAAGCAAGGAAAACGGCCACCACGACCTTCAATGTGGCCAGGACCGACCATCAACCGGTCCTCGTCGTCGGAGTCGCCGAAATTCAACCGAGTCCAAGTCCAACTCGACAGCCAAACAGAAGTTACACAAACGTTTGACCCAGAAAACATCCCAGAAACTGATGTCAACGAAAAACGCCACCAGTTTCCGATGAGACTCCGCCGCTCTAAACCAATCCACGACTGAAAAGCCAAGTCCCTCAAAAATCACATTATCATTGTACAAAAAAAAAGGAAACTTTAAACAGAGTCTGTAAATTTTTTTCCTAATTGAATTCCATTCATTTATTTTGACATTTCATTTTCTCTACTTTGCACATGATTGCTTTCTGAAGCACGCAATAGGTACGAATAAGCCAAATGACAAAATGTGCTATCTGTTCAAGTGGGCCCAAAAGACCGAGAGGACCCGATTGATAGCTCCGGCGATCCTTGGTAAGAAATGTCGGCTAATGAACCCAAAACAAGCACTGAAAGGATTGCGAGCAGAGAATTGGAGCCAAAATCGGTGAAGAAAGTGAGTTCCGGACGAGCTCGGAGACGATGACATGGGCTGCAAGTAAGCCCACGCCGCTTGCTTCACCAGGCGGTTGCGAATTGATATCTCGCAGGCGGAGCTACTGACGGCGGTGGGAGAGTTGACGGCGGAGAAAACTAGGACGTCCTTGAGGGAGGTGTATGTTAAGGATGATTTCACGGATACCAGCTCGAGGTCTAACCCGGTAGGAGGGGAAGATGCGACGCCGTTAGTGTACGGAAGATGGAGGCTTGAAGTACGGAGCGGTTTGGAAGGCAGAGTGAGCTTCATCGGTATCACTACGGATGTGGCGATGGAGTTACTCCGACGGATAGGTGACGTGGAGGGCGGGTCTGATTCCCCCATGAGAGCTCGTTTCCAGCCAAAGTCGGAGGGCAGAGGAAAGAGAAGGAATTTATATTAGGCAGCGCGTGGATATAACGTGCAGAACAATAGGTGGTTGTAAGTTTATGTGTGAACGGTGGCTGGCTTCAATTATTGGCGCGTATTGTCATCATCTTTATCTCTCCCGATGGAGGCCTTTTTGGTGTGTTTTTTCCTTACCGGGGAATTTATTTTATGTTTTTAGATTGCATTGCCAAAATGGAAAATGCAGCTTTGTCTTGTTTGCCCTCGAACTCTCTAGAACTTGATAAATTTTGTGGATCAGCAGTGACTTTGGTGTCATGTTGTTTCTCGTGCTTGTCCTGTCGTTTTGTACTTTCGGCGGTCCTATGTTTTTTAATGTGTACTGATTTAATTAACCCATAATCCATAGACGTTGTCGTATTGTAGTTAAATGGTGATCTTTGAGAGCAAGTGGTACGTAAACAATTGTCCTATCTCACTCACTTTTGCAGATTAAATCGCCTATCTATTTAGTATTTTCATACTTATCGCCTTAACAAACAAACAAAAGAAACTGAAACCCTGAATGGAGTTGCTTACATTTTGACAATTCCTAGCACATGAAGCTGACTTTTTATGGCTTCGCCAAGGATTTAGTGAAGCATCATTCAGGTTAGGTGTGACTCCAGCGAGAAAGAGCAAAGAAAGGAAGAAAAGAAATTTATATCATTTTAAAAAAGTTTATGAAAAAGGAAATGAGGTGGAGTTCTCTAAGTTTATGTATTTCCTCCATAGGCTAACAGTGGAACTTAATTGTAACTATGCTCTTTTTTGCCCTCGATATTTAAGTTGTATAAAAGTATTTGCACAATTGTAAATAATTGCATTTGCCATTTCTTTCTTTTTCTGGATACAAGAGTTTTGCTAGAGAATGACATTAAGTTATAATCATCACTTTACGTGGGGGCTTTATGTTTCTGTTATTCATGCTTTGAAGTTAGGCCATACTTCAATTATTACTCTTGCCATCCAACTTAATAAAGCTCTGTTCTGCTTTCCAATTTAGTTAGTCTGTGTTCAGCTTTTAAAGTTAGTTGAAAACAACCATATATAGGTAGACCTTTAATATAACTTTTAAAATTATGTTACTCTAATGAATTTAATACCTAAGTAGCTGCTTCAAAATATTGCTATCGATAAGCATTTTTCTACTCAAAAAGCATTATACAATAAAATCTAAAACCGCAGCGGAAAAATTCAGTTAGATCTAAGGATGATATTTGGGCTCAAATCTAGCATGCCTTGCCCCTTCCCAGCTTGAGGTCAATAAGTTATGCCTGAAGTTAATTGGACATCAGGCCCAAAAATTAAAATTCTATCTGAGCTCAAACCTGATCTAAGGTTGGACATAATGAAAAATTAAAACAATGTCATTTTTTTGTTGAAGCAAAACGATGTTGTTTAATGCTAAGCTGTTTTGTTGTACCTGAAGTATAAAACAACTTCATTTTAGTCTAGGTTAAACTTTCCCTTTTCTTCCTCTACCTTCTTCACTCTCTTTCTCACTCTCAAACCACACGTCACTCTCTCTCTCTGACCAGACCAGTCTACTTTTACCCTTTTGCCCTCCAATTGCCCCTTCACACTCCCTCCAATCGCTCTTTTATCACATTGTCTCGCTGCCCTGCTTCCCTGCCACTATCTTTTTCTGCTTTTTTGCCACCCACTCACCAAAGTAAAGTTTCTTCGTCTTATTTTGGTTTTGAATCTTTTGATTAAAGATTGAATTTGTGAAATACTGAAATTTCTAAGATTGTTGCCGTCTTAGGGGTGTTTTTGCAGACTTACACAATCACATACACAGACGCATATTTGGCCGCATAAGTGGCTGTAAAGTTTTGAGAACTTACAAGGTCATATATACGTTTGTGTATATGATCATGTAAGTATGATTAGACATGCACGGATACATGCACATTAGAGTGTGCAAAAAACTTTATAGTGATGTACACGGTTACATATATACTCGTGTATATGATCATGTGATCCCACAAAAACACATACACGCCTGTATGTCGTGTTAAGTCATTGATAAACTTTAAATCTATGATTATCATTCATGTTCTCCTATTCTCTCCCGTGTTTATGAATTATCAATTATGATTATGAATAGCATATATATTTAAATGTTGATTGTTTCAGATTGATGAGCATATTCCTTCAATGGAGAGTTGTAATTTGATATCAAAGATATAAATAAAAACTTCTAATCTCATACCAAGTGAAGATAGAAGTCCAGTTAATTGAAAAGTTAAG
The DNA here is from genome assembly GCA_026546855.1 of Erythroxylum incrassatum. NCBI lineage: Eukaryota > Viridiplantae > Streptophyta > Magnoliopsida > Malpighiales > Erythroxylaceae > Erythroxylum > Erythroxylum incrassatum. Next base: position 23,556,481 of record JANVCL010000004.1, on the reverse strand, counting down.
TTTGGAGTCACTTTAATAAGAGTATATCAATGGACGAAGTAGAAAAAATCAAATGTAAGCATTATCAAAAGATGTTGGTCGAGAGTTCAAAGGTGAAATATCTCATTTAAAGAGACACGTGGATTCGTGTAATAGAAAAAAGATCGTATCACTATCAAGAGGTCAAACATTTTTTACACCTAACCTTATAAGAGGGAAGAATGAATGACTGCAACATCTTATGACTGCAACAAATCAAGATTTTTAATTGCTTCTATAGTAGTTGGTGATAAACATCCATTATCTATAGTTGATACCAAAAGATTTAGGATATTTTTCAACTTACTACAACTGACCTTCAAAGGTCCAACTCGGAATACATTGAAGAAGGACATTAAAAAGATATACGAGGATAAGAAGAAAGTAATTTTAAGAATATTATCGAGTATTGAAGGACGAAAAGAAAGGTTACGTAGTAATGACGACACATTATGTTGATAATGAATGGACTCTGGGTAATAAACTTTTGAAGTAATTTATATTCTTTAATATTTTTATCATTTACTTTTTCATTATGTTATGATTGACATTGGTTATATTTGTATATGGTAGGTTCATTTATGTGTAAAAATCACATATAAGCTAAAGGTTGACAACTATGTTAGGAGACTGTTTGATAGGTTGCAATATCAACACTAGATTGTCCACTGTAATAGTCGATAATTATAGCACGAATAATTCTATGGTTGAAAAGTTGAAGAATAAGATACGAGTTGGGAGCTTGTTGGTTAGTGGAAGATTATTCCATATGCGTTGTTTTGTGCACATTTTGAATTTGATTGTGAAGGATGAGTTTAAGATGATAAAAGGAACCAATTAATTCAATTCGAAATAATGTAGTATGTTATATTGCAATACCTGAAAGAGTTGTGAATTTTGAAGAAACTATGCAATAATTATACATTCCAAGTACACGGAAGTTGATTTTGGTTGTCTAACCAAATGGAACTCAATCTTCAAGATGCTGGAGTTGGTAATCCATTATGTTGATGTGTTTATCAAACTAAGACAAAGAGATTCATAATATACATGTATGCCTACAAAAGACCAATGGGAGTTAGCTAGAGATCTTTGTATAAGGTTAGAACTATTTTACACTACGACTGAATTGTTCTTAGGAACAAAATATCTAACTTCACATTGTTGCTTTAGCACGATATGTGAGATAAAAAAGCTTTGTCTGATTGGATGTTTGATTCTATTAAGGTTATTTGAGTTATGGCAGAGTATATGATGGAGAAGTTGAATTCTTACTAGTATATGATTGGACATAATGTTGTAGTTGTTAGTAGTGTGCCCTAGGCCAATGGACATATGTGATTCATATATTAACATTATGATTTGTTAATAATATATTATGAGGTATTCCTTTCATATATGCATGTA
>JANVCL010000004.1:23511549-23522194 GCA_026546855.1 Erythroxylum incrassatum | reverse complement strand
TATAAAATTACAAATTGGTCCTCAAAGAATTGAAAAATTACAATTAAGTCCTTAACTTTTACAAATTTTGCAATTAATTCCATATGTACACCAACTTCTCCAATTTAGCTTTCTAAGTGTCTAATAAATCTATAAATCATGTCTAATCACCTCTAAGGTGTTAGAATAGATTTAATTTAACCACTACGGTCTTATCCATTCGATGGACTTGGTTTTACACACTTAAAGCTTATGTGTCAGAAATTTCCAAGATTTCGCATACCGATAAACATAATGTTATATATCACTGGCATATGTACCAAAAGGATTCAATTACATATTTAAACTCATATACAACCATGTATATATCAATATACAGTAGTATCTCCAAATACATAACAACACAAAAGGCTCAGAAAGTCCAGTGTTACATATCAAGCGATCTGGACTTCCTTTAGATCATCTTTTGCCTTTAGTAATCTCATTGCTATTATGGGACCCTTGGTTTAAAAAGCAACTTTATTTTTTCTCTTAGTAGCTAAAGTTTCCTTATGATTTGAAAAGATTTAAAGCCTTAGGAGTTACTATACCAAACTTCCTTGACCAAATCTTTAAAGTCTTCCTCATTGGACAGGAAGTTGAAAAACTTAAAAGGAGCATTTATTTTCCTTATGGTGGAAAAATCTTTAACCTCCTTATAGTAATGGTCTGAGCATAAGGGAGGGTGAACCAAACAACATAAGGGAATTAGAGAAGGACCTCATCCATCTTTAATTAGGTAAAACGATGTCTAGTTTTTCCCAATTAAAGCTCTACCTTTTTCTTATTTCTCCATGTGAAAATATTCCCAAAATTTCAAGTCAGTTGCCTCTAACTTAGCAATCACCTTTTCTAGCTCTTTCCAAAAATTGGAGCGATTAACCTTATCCCCCTAAGCCTCAAATGGAAGTAATAAACATTTGAAATCTCTAGCTATAATCTAAGGATTTTTCATCATGTTTTTCTATGAAACATAAGTCATCCCATAGTTTAGTTGGAAGCATAAATGATAGTAACCTAAAAGAAGATTTCTGAATTTTCACGCTTACATAGAAGATGAACATACTGACTTGAGCAATTCTGTAAAGATACATGAAATTTCTCTATATTATAAGCAAACATAATTTTTCCATTAAAATGATGAATAAGATTGGAACCATATTCCTAATTTTTACCATGAAACCTCATTGAATTTTGGAGTTTATGTGCCTTAATTCTCATCTCTAACATTCATTCTATGATAGTATGTTTTTCCAAAATGATGTCTTTGTAGCCTGTCTTTTATAGGGTTCATTCATGCCCCTAATATTCCAAAAAATCATCAAAAGTAGTGATACTTATTCATCTACCCCATTATGTTTTATCCTCTTCGTACTTGACTTCTTTGTGGTAACAAGAGTTGTCACTATATGTTCTCTATCTGAATTCCTTGAATTATCAATAAAGAGGGTCTCTAACTTATTATCTAGTCCAATCTCCTCTCTTATTTTATTTTTTCAGCTTATTGATTTGAGATATGCCCATTTTCCACTTACTGAACATCTTGAGTATCCTTAGGCATATCTGATTGCTTCTCTTCATTCCTTGAGCTAACCTCCGTAGAAGGTGGAGTTGAATTCTCCTCAATTCCCATCAACTTAGCATAGCTCCTAATAGAAAATTTCTTTCTTGTTGGCTTCCATTATTTTTCTTCGTCTATGGTTTCCAATTATAAGATAGATGGACTTCAATTTTGACTAATTCTCCATCCAGATCAAGCTTCATAACATTCAACACTTTTTGTAGTTCCTCCTTCAAACTCACTTATACACATATCCTAGAAAAGAATATTTTTTCTAGCTTAGCAGTAGCTTAATCAAATGATATAAGCTTTCCTACAGAGATTGCAAGGAAGCTTAAGCCATCTAGAGTCCACTACTCTAGTGGAATATTGTGTAATTTAATCCACAGAGGAAAAATTACAACTCAAGTTCTATCAAGCTTAAGACCAAGGACCCATTTCTTAACAAGCATAGGTTGTCCCCCTATATTCCATGGCCTAACTTCCATATCCTTGCTAAGTGATTCACAGTCTATGAACTAGAAGAGGTATGTATCATCCTCAATCAGCTAGACATTTTTTAGCCTTTTGCCAGCCCATCTGATCTGTGCCCAGTTCTGAATTTATGGGAAGGTTGATCTCTTGATAAGAAAATAGCCTACTATCATATTGCTCCAGGGCTTGGTTCCCTCTTGCAGCAACTTAAGTAGAGAAGTGACTATTCCTTGATTGACAGCTAAGGGAAAGTACCTAGGCTTGACCTTCTGATTATTCAAGGCTACCATATTACTCTATTTTTTTATATCTTATCATTGAAATTCCCATGTTGATGTAGCTTCTTTCTTGTATATAACAAAAGAAGAAAGAGAAAAAAGAAAAAGGAAAGAAAGAAATAAAAAATATATGTTTAAAGAAAATTATCAAGGAGGAAAAGCATATATGTTGCAAAGTTATATATGGTTAGTCTTTCCTCCTAAAGTTGTATTGAATGAGTTACTTGAATATGTTGGATATAAGGTAGATGTTGCTTTCAATGGTTACTCCCTATAATTACAAAGTTTTATTTATGATCAACTTTTGTGAGTGATTTGTGTTTCTTGTGGTTAGTGGTGAGAGAGCTTCAATTTGAGCTAAGAAACATAGCTTTTGCATTCATTATAATTGATGTACACAATTATAAGTGAATGCTGATTTTTGCACTTGATGGTATATTGAGTATTTTTCTTGTTTCACTAGCTTTAATGACTTTCATGCTAATTTACCTAAACAAATCTCACCTTACCCTTGCCCACATTACAACCCTAAAAAATCTTTTTATTTATGATTTTGCGTGTGATTTTTAATGGTAAAGAAACGAAATGTTATGCAAATTTGTAGAATGTCATGATCATAAACGGTGTTGAGTGTACCTATAGATATATCTTATATAAACATATTTTCCAAGTCTACCTCTAGATTGCTCAGTTTTTAAAGGTGCTGAATGTTGATTGGTTATAAGTAGAAGCGTTGAATGTTAATTTCGTGCTATAGATTTTGAAAGTTATTCATCTTTGCTTATTACTATCTATTCTAGGGAAATATGAAAAATGAATAAGTGTTTTAGTTTGTGACTTTAATTTAGATAATTTTCTCGAGGATGGTCAAAAGCTAATTATGGAAGAACTTGACATGTTCTTAATTATTGATACATTTCATCCATTACACTTACTTATTAATGCCTTAAAATGTTTAAGACACTCACTTTAGTTCATATTTGATTTTAGGTATGATTTGGAAGCATAAAAACTAAAGTGAGCCGAAAGCACACTCATTGAGCCATCTTCTCAATATTCATACTCTCTTGTCTTTATGGGGCAAGAAGAAGAAGAAGAAAATTACAAGAAGAGGAGACAAGATGCAGCATAAAAATGGAGAGTGAGGCATTATGGCTTATGGCTTATGGCTAAGCAATTAAATGAATTGCATAATACGTAACATTTTATGTAACATCCCGTCCCCATATTGAGGGTTAGGACCCGAACTTTCAGTACCTGTGAGCTCAAAGAAAAATTAAGACAATGCATTTTCTTGCTCATGCATCATGTTCGCATATATGCACATAAATAGTGAATGTTTGCACATAAAAAGTGGTACATGCATTCATTGACAAATTCCGGGTATACTTGACATTAAATGTGATTTTATTGAGAATGAGAAGTAGAGGGAGTAGAAAGAGTGATCTTGGCATGAGTCCTGATAAGGAAAGTTTTAGAAACAAAATTTGTAGTGATCTGAAAAATATTGACTGAGTATGCTTCAGTCTTTTAGCCACAACGTTTTCTCCAGTCATCCAAATGAGATGATTATTGATTTGGATTAAACTAGAGAAATATGACTATATTTCGTATGAAGACATCGAATTTCAATTCTGTCTCTAAGAATCTCAAAAGTTGTCATGAAGTTGAGAACAGGGTGCAGGACGTTGAGGGTTGAGTGAAAATTCACGTTCCAACTTCGGGAGGAATCAGGACCTAATTTAGATAGATTCTGGCAAAGTTTCCTTCTGAATAGTTGTAGATCTCTCTTTTATCTTTCCAACAGTATATTATATGAAAAATTTGGACATCGGAGTCAAAAGTTATGATTCTTATAAGTGGAGATGTTTTAGATGATCAAAAGCAGACAGAAGAAAATTAGACGATGAAAAGTAGACGGAAGAAAAGTAGACGATGAAAAGCAGACAAAAGAAAAGTAGACCATGAAAAGCAGACGGAAGAAAAGTAGACGATGAAAAGCAGACGGAAGAAAGTAGACGATAAAAAGCAGATGGACGAAAACGTGAGACGATAGAATTAGCCTTCGAGTTCTTCATGAAAGTTGTAGATCTCGGAGTCTTCTTTCTAATGGTTCAACAAAGAAGTCAATCCAACATCTGTAGCAAAAGTTATGGCATTCGCACTGAGACATATACATTACAAGTAAGGGCATAAACCTGTTGGAGTCTTTTGGCCATAACTTCTTCTCTAGGCATCCAAATGACCTGATTCTTGAACCATTGGATTCGTAAGACTTTTCTCTATATCTCCTTCAAAAATGGAAGCTATCTGAAATGTATGGAGAGAGATTGAGTGAAAAGAGTGAGACGGGTACAGTGAGTGTGTTCTTCAATCATATGAACTGGTGTTATCTCACTAAACATACTTCAGTATTTTGATGTTTTCTGAATCAGTAGACGTCTAAATGAGATGATTTCTGATTTGTGGTGAACTAGAGACATGGAACTACAAATGGTATGTAGGACTTGGACTCTGATTCAGTCTCTAGGATGTTTAAAATTCATATGGAAGTTATACATAGTAAACTGTGTTAGACAAAAACAGTCCAAAACTGTTTAAAGTATATCTTTTGAACCATTGAACCAAATGAAATGATTTCGATGGCATTAAAAACTTAAGACAATGGGAGATATTTTTTTGGAAGAAAGTGTTATGTCAAAATATTCAAGGCTATTTTTGGCAAGACATTTAAGTGTAAAAGAACATAAGCCTATAAGGAAAGATAAAATAGACTTTTTGGACTCACTAAGGGCATAATTGGAAGAAGTATTGTCTTGCTTATAAATAAAAGGGAAAACATGAATGGGAAGATTCTAGAAAAGCAAAATACGTGGATGAAAAAAAAAGAAAGAGAGAGAGAAAAAAGAAAAAACAAGTTAGGGTTTTAATTTCCTTAGCCTTCAAGAGAGATTTTAGGACTATTGAACAAGAGAAAAAGGTAGAGGAAGAAAAAAACTTTCAATTGAGCTAAAGATCTCTTCATTTGGTGAAAAATCAAGGTTGTGCAGGTCGAATGTTCACATTCAGGCGTTCCCAATTTTGGAAGCAAATGCTAAAATGGAGGAGCGTACTGTGAGTAAACTGAGATGATCTCATTTTATTGTTTGTTATTGAATTATGTATTCATTAACTACTGAATCATAATGTGAATGTGACTGATTGTGATATTTGATTTGAATGTTGAAGTGCCATTGAATGTGAATTGGATTGTTAAATATGTTCTGGATGTGCATTTGTAATTGTATATAAATGACATTGTGAATTCTCCACTTCATTGTGAAATGCCGGACTAAGGTCCGATGAGATGGGAAAGTGTTTGAATGAGATATACAATTGTTAGTGATGCATTCCATTGCATGAATACATGAAATATAAAGACAGTTATGACTAGAGTAGCCAACGATCAGAGCTTCAAGCTCAATGTGTGAAAAAGAGCATCGAGCTCGAAAGTGATTCAGAGCCTCAGGCTCAACGTTTAATAAGCCCTATGTGGGACAGTTATCAATGAGCCCGGTATCCAATAGATACGGGACAATTTAGGCACTCGATCACAACAAAATAACAAATGGAAAAAGAGTCTCATGTGCACTGCATATGCATAATGAAAAATTTGAATTTTGATACATGTATGAATGATTAAATTTACTGAATGTGAAATAATGTGAAATGTGAAATAAAGTATGATATGTGAATTATTTGTTATATGATTGAGTGAGCCATCGATGATGGTCACTAATTGAGTTCGCAAAACTCACCCAAAATTTGCAAATATTTTTCAAGATCAGAAGAATACCCCGTTAAGCAAACGGGAGTATACCTACAGTTTTCAAGTGAAGGATAGGGGTCGGGATTAGTTCGCGTCTGCATTGCATGTCTTTAATTTTGTACTGAATTGAATATTCCGCAATTTTTGTATAAATTTGTATTCCAAAATGAAGGGCCCAAATGGCCATATAGAAATTTTGTAAATTGCACTGTATGATTGAAAAGGGCTTATGCCCTATTTGATTATGGTCTTTCGCATATTGTGTTTTGTGATTTAAAAAATAATAATAATATAAGTGAGTATGATCAAATAAGTGCTCTAGCACGCTACCCTCATAAGGCATGGACTCGGATATCACCGTCGATGTCGGGTTCGGGTCATTGCGGGAGTGGGGTGCTACATGCTAAATGTAAGTTAATTATGTGATAAGGGATATAAAGTCACATTCTATGCATCTCATTATGAAATAATTTATAATAATGATGATAACATTGTGTTTGTTGGTCCTAAAAATTAGAATATATATTGTACTCAACTAAAAGACATATCTTTTAAAAAGGTTAAATGCTTTGTTTCTCTAGAAAAGAACTCATTAATCTAGCACAGAAGATTTGGACATAATAGCATGAGCATTTTGGAAAAATTATCCAAGAATGAATTAATAAGAGGATTACCTAATTTAACTTTTGAGAATAATCAGGTTTATGAAGTATGCTTAAAAATAAAACAAGTTAGAAGTAGCTTTCCACCAAAAAATGTTGTATCTACCATCCAATCGCTTGAGCTTATACATATGGATTTCTTTAGTCCTACTAAAACTCAAAGTTTTGTTGGTAAACATAATGGTTGTGTTATAGTAAATGATATACTCTAAATTCACATGGGTTTATTTCCTAGTAAATAAGGATGATGCTTTCGAAGTCTTTAAGAAGTTTTGTAGGAAAATTCATATTGAAAAAGGATGCTACATTACTTTAATTCGAAGAGACCATGGAGGAGAATTTGATAACAAAAAGTTTGACGATTTTTGTGATGCTAATGGTGTAACTAATAATTTCTCATGTCCAAAGACTTCTCAGCAAAATGGGGTTGTTGAGAGAAAAAAAAGGACTTTGCTGATATGGCCAGGACCATACTATGTGAAAGTAGCCTACCTCATAGCTACTAGGCAGAAATTGTATCTACTATTTGTTACATTCTAAACAGGTGCCTTATAAGGCCTATTCTTAACAAGACTCCTTATGAGTTATGGAAATGAAGAAAGCCTAACAATGTCTACTTTCAAACTTTTGGCTGCAAGTGTTTTATGTTGAATAATGGTAAGGACAAGCTTGGAAATTTTGATGCAAGGTCTGATGAAGCCATCTTTCTGGGATATAGTACTGCTAGTAAAGGATTTAGAGTTTATAAGAAAATAACCAAGAGGATAACAGAGTCAATACATGTTGTATTTAATGAAACACTACCCTCAACAACAACTACTAATTTAAATGATGAAAATCACCTTTAATCCCTCAAAATATGCAATAACCTCAAATTGCACTAGTAGTGCCTTCAAATTTTCAAGATCAAGAAGGTCCTTCTGAATTTAGGACAAAAAAGGCTCTTTCTATGTGTAGTACACCTTAACAAGCACCTATGCAACAAAGGACACTAGATGCTCAAAACAGGAGTTTCAAGACACCAAAAGAATGGAGACATCTGGATACACTTCATTATATTCTAGGAGACCCTTCAGAAGGTCTAAGAACTAGAGCATCCTTTAAAAACAATCATGTTGCTTTTGTTTCAAACTAGAACTAAAGACTGTTGAAGAGGCACTTGCTAATGAAAGCTGGACTGCAACTATGAAAGATGAACTAAACCAATTTGACAGGTACCAAATTTGGACTAGTACCCTATCCATAAAATAATTCAGTCATTGGAACTCGTTGGGTGTTCAAAAACAAACTTGACCAAAATGTATGGTGGTAAGAAATGAAGTTAGACTTGTAGCTCAAAGTTATAACCAATAGGAAGGTATTAATTTTGATGAGACTTATGCGCCTATTGCTAGACTAGAATATGTCAAAATTTTACTTGCTTTTTCATGTCATAGAAATTTTAAATTATTTGAAATGGACGTAAAAAGCGCCTTTTTTAAATAGATATCTTAATGAAGAAGTGTTTGTTAAGCAACCTCCAGGTTTTGAGAATTCAGGCCATCCAAATTATGTGATGAAATTAACAAAAGTGTTGTGTGGTTGTGTGGTTGTGTGGTCTTAAGCAAGCTCCTCAAGCATGGCATGACATGTTAAGTAACTTCCTGCTTAAGAATAACTTTTAAAAAGGAAAGATAGATAAAACCTTATTTATTAAGAAAAATGATAATGATTTACTCATAGTTCAAATATATGTTGATGACCTAATATTTGGTGCTACTAACCCATCTTTATGTGAAGAATTCTCAGCTTTAATGCAGAGGGAGTTTGGGATGAGTACGATGGGAGAGCTATCCTTCTTTCTTAGGTTGCAATCAAGCAAACAGAAAAAGGAATATTTTTTAAGCCATGATAAGTACACAAAGGAACTTATAAAGAAATATCAGTTTGAAAATGCCAACCAATGAGAACTCCAATGTATATTGGAACTAAGCCTGATAAGGATGAAGCAAGAAAGGCTACTAATAAGACAAAATACAGAGGAATGATTGGTTCATTTTCGTATCTTACAAGTTTAAAACCAGATATTATTTTTAGTGTGTGTATTTATGCACATTTTCAACCTGATCTTAAAGAGAGCCATTTCAAACAGTTAAGAGAATCTTTTGTTATCTTCTTGAAACCATGGACTTTGGACTATGGTATCTAAAAATAGATTCATATGGCATAATTGGTTATTGTGGTGTAGACAATGCCAGTGATAAGGCTAAAAGAAAACAGACAAGTTGCTACTGTCAATTCCTTAGTGAATGTTTAGTTTCTTGGTCCTATAAGAAACAAAATTTCACAACACTTTCAAAAACTGAATATAGCAACTACTAGCTGTTGTGCTTAAATATTGTGGATGAAACATCAACTCTAGGATTTTTCTCTTAACTTTAGTCATATTCCCATATTATGTGATAGCACAAGTCCAATTAATTTATCTAAAAATCTTATGCATCATTCTAGGACTAAGTATATAGAAGTTAAACATCACTTTCTTAGAGATCATGTCTTAGAAGAAACTATTGAATTATTACATGTTAATAATGAAAATCAAGTAGCTAACATTTTTACCAAACCACTAACAGAAGATAGATTCTGTTTACTAAGAAAAGAGCTTGGTACAAATTATCAAATATCTGACTCTATTTGAAGAGTTTATCTTCAAAAAAAATATGTTACTTCTTTTGCAGATATTAACAGGCTCCTTCAAATGTGTTACTTAGAAGGATCCTACCATTTTAAAAAAGGAAAAGTAACTCCGTCCAGAAGTTGCAATTGCTAAACGATGTAGTTTTTGCTTTGAAAATTTTTGTTTTGAAAACACACGCGTATTACTGTCAATTTTTCAATACACGATGGCAGAAAATACATCATGATTTTGAACTTTTGGGAACGTGTGCGATTTTTCATTTTGTCACACAAGCTACTCTCAAAAACCCATTGGCATACCCTATAAATGATTCCATTACTTCAATTCAATTTAGATTAAAGTGACTCACTACAATTAGACTCCTTCTCTCTTATCAAACCCTAAAACTCCTCAGAAATCTCCAACAACCCTCACTGAAATGGAACAAACTAAGTCTAAAGCTCAAAAGAAACCAAACACCTTTAGACCCACTTTGAGTTATGGTAAAATCTCATGCCATGAACAAAGACTTGAATCCTCTATCCCTAAACCATCTTGGACACTCACTCTAAAATCACCAAAAACCCAAATGAAACCCATTGCTTCTTCCTCTGTTAAAAAGCCATTGTCTTTATCCACACAGAGACTGATGAAACCATTGCATTGTAGATGCTTAAAATTCATAATTGAATATTCTTAACTCTTTGCTTGCATCGAATTCACTTTCATTTTGATAAACGATAGGTTATTTCTAATCACGGTTATTAGTAAGGATTTATAAAGATTACAGGTTTTTTTAAATTCCTTCACAGTTATTTGAAAATATATCTGTTATTGATTGCCATCATCAAAAAGGAGAGATTGTTAGCTCAAAGCTTCTAAATTAATGATTTTGATGATAACAATTAATAATATTTAGTTACATTTCAAATTCAAATTTAATTGAATTATCTCATTTATTTGAAAGATAACAATATAAAAAATGGATACACAACTTGGTTCTCTGTTTAAATTAGAGAATAAATATCTAACAACTCATATTTTACAAGAACCATGTTGGCCCCGAAAATTTTCTGATGAATTAAGCATAATTTAAAATGAATTATGAGGATTGATGGATTAATTTTTGGAGCTCATTATTATTGTTAAGGTTAGTAGGATTTTTATGACATAGGTTAATTGAAGTTA
>JANVCL010000004.1:23487372-23506246 GCA_026546855.1 Erythroxylum incrassatum | reverse complement strand
ATTCTAATTAATGGTCCAATTTCTAAAATCAAAAAAATTTGAACCATTAAACAAACACAAATAACCAATTAAATACACATAAACAATCAAATAAGCAATTATGCAAATTAGAAAGAAAACAAGGTCTAACATACTAGATTTTCTTCCTATCTATAGTATAAAAGGTGTGTTAAAATTTGCTTTATTAGGCTAGTTAATAAATACATGACAGTTTTCAAAGCATACATTCACAATGATATAGGTAAAGAATAATAATTCATTATATTCCTAACTATGTTCATTAAAGTACAATTACATCTTTTAGCTCCATCATTTTGTTGTGATGTACTTGACATTGTGTATTGAGCATATATTCGATGCTTTTCAAGTAATTTACCAAATGGACTAGACATTGTCCAGTTTTATTATGTTTCTCTTAATATTCACCACATCTATCAAATCTGATAATTTGCACCTTTCTATCTAACTATATTTTTGCGTTATTAAGAAAACACCTATAAAGCTTGCACTAATGATATATTTCATGCAATAAATAAATATAGGCATAATGTGAAAAATCTTCAATAGAAGTAATGAAAAAAATTTCTCCACTAAATAATGGAACATTAAAAGTTCCATATATATCAGTGTTATAATTTCAAGGAGTTGTGTGCATCTTGTGCGTTCTTTCTTAATTGTGTGCTTTGTATATTGTCCTTTACTACAATCTATATAAATGCTAAGATTAGTAAATTTTGAAATTGGAAGGATTTCGCTCTTTACTAATTTGACCATTCTTTCTTTAGATATATGACCTAAATGTTTACGTCATAAGTAATTTGAAATCTCATTTAGTACCAAAATTATAATACAAGATTAATAGAGTTTCAGCAAAAATATTATCAAGCTTTAATTTATACAATCCATCACAAAGAACATCGAAACTAATAAGACAATTATGTTTGAACAAAACTAAAACTTCCATTACCAAATATAAAAGAGTATCCAACAATATCAAGTTTTCATAAAGAAACTAAGTTTCGAGAAATAATAAGAATATAAAGAGTATGGAAAAGGTCTATATGATGTATAGTATCTAAAATCAAAGGGTAAGTTCCAATAACCTCAACTAAAACTTTGACTTGGTTTTCTATAGAGACAAGCTTTTTATTTGAATTTACAGTTTAGGTCCTAGGAATCCCTACATTGTATTAGTAACATGAGTAGTACATTTAGAATCAATCCACCAAGTATTACAAGCAACTTCAACTAAATTTGATTCGAAACATACTAAAACACTAAGCTTACCTTTTTTTTTTCAGACCATGCCTTATGTTTGAGGCAATATTTTAATAGTGTCCAATTTTCTTACAAAAGAGACATTTATCGTTCTTCGATTCCTTCTTACTGATTGAAGTTAATGATATATTAATCTTATTCAGTATATTCTTATTTCTAACTCCTTGATGACCCATTAAATTAATTAAGTAAACTCCTTATTTTTTAAGCCTTGAATAAGCATACCTTGTAATTTATTCAAAATTCATTTGTCTTTTATCATATCATAACTCATTTGGAATGAATTATATTCGGTAGGCAAGGAGTTAATCATAAATTGAACAAGTAAACTCTCATTCACTTCTATTCCTATGGTCTTAATCTTATTGTATTGATCATTTCAATGACATGTTTATGTATATTATTAAATAATCAATTTTGTGGTGGCTAGCATAACCATCAAAGTCTTGGAAAATGACTTATTAGTAGAGTCGGACTGAGGAATATCTTTAACAAACTTAAGATACTCTTTAGCATTTCCAGTTTTAGGAATTGTAGCCTTAATATTGTAAGACATAATCATTCATATAAACATTAAAGTTAACTATTTGATCATTTCCAAAGCTCATTGAAAGATTTTTCTTCGGCACTATTAATATCAGTAAGAGCAGCAAGCTTATTGGTTTGGAGTACTAAGCCTAGGATTCCTAATTTGAACCAAACTTGTCACACTATTCAATAAACTTAAGCCTATTAAATTTCATAATACACAAAGCATCCGAGTGAATAACAACATAATTAAATTCTATAAAAATATATTAAATGCTTATTCATTAATGTTGTTAGTCATAATATAAATACATAAATAGAATCAAATAACAAACATGTTAACAATATATGCATCTTGTGATTCTCCTTTGGGTGAAACAACAATATACAAAATAACAAAAATTAATGCTTAGCATTATTTTTACATTATTGATAATTACACACACTATAATTAGACATATTTGTTATCTTTGGATTAGACTAAACATACCCAACAAAATTAGTCACGGTCATTTTCATCAATATAAAATTAACTAATCAATCCTTGGTCAATTCTTAAATATTTATAACCAATGAACTTTAGTATACCTATTAAATACATATCATTTCAATCTTAAGCATCATATTATCATGGATAACTAATTATTATTATTATTGTTATTATTATTATTATTTAATTTGATCGATGACTAGCAAATTATTCATTACATAAATATTAAACAAAATAAATTAAATTATCATTACATATGATATACCACTAATTGATTATTAATGATTATATTAATAATCTTTTATTTTATTTATTTATTTTAATAAATAATGTCTAGTATAGTTATATAGATTATCATTACCCAGATAAGATAAAATAATTAAACATAAGCTTTCATGTTTAATAAATACATATCGTGCTTAATCATTTATTATCATCTTATCCGATAAGATCTCGAAATATGACTTAAAAATAGCTATAATAATAATCTCAATAATTTAAAATATTCATAAATTTATCATGAAATTTTTATTTTAATCAATTTTTAAATCCCAAAATTATTATTTTTTAAAACAAGCCTATGATATCACATATAATTCTAATATACATAAAAATATAAAGTTTAAATTTATAATTCTCTAAGATTTTTTAAATCTCATAATTTTCACGGAGTAAATAATGATCCTTCATCCATAATAAAAATACAGAAATCCTTTTGACCTTTTAACTGTACTTTGGTTTGTCAAATCTTTAAAGTCGATTAATTAGATACGTTTAGGGAGCCCAATTATTTTAATAAATATTAATATGCAACTTTCCTTAATGAATTGCTAGGAGTCTAATTTTGAGATGTTAGGCCAAGAGAGAAACAGAAAGGGTCATCGTGTCTGCAGAGCTCATAATCAATCTCTAAATATAAAACAAAAATGAATGTCATGAAATTGGTGGATATGACTTGGAATACACAAGAGAAGTAGCAAAGCTTTGGAATTAATCCATTCCGTCATTCATAGTTTAACAGAAAAGATGGGTAGAGTTAGATTTCTTTTTCATATTATACTATGTTCGTTTCCATGCGTGTATATTGGAGACATTGTGCTGCCACAATTCCAAAACAGAGAAACCCTACAGTTTGATGTTGCTCAAGATGAGATACCATATTTGTCATGAACCACCGCAAGTGCCTATGTACGCATTAGTCAGAATCATCCCCCAAAAAAAGACCACTTCCACGAATAAACCGCCCATACTTCTATCATATCAAGTGGCAACTCCTGATGTTTCAGGCACATAATTCCGCCTATCCACCTCTTCCCACACCAACTTGGACACTATTTCATCGCATTCAGGCACGTATTCCTGTAAATTATGAAAAGAAATGAGAAACATAAAAGTTAAGGAATTGTCAGCATTTAACAAATACTCCACCACGACCAAGTCATTGAAAGTATAGTACTAGTTTACCAAAGTAGATTATTTTATTACAAGACAATCAGTCCTACCCAAGAGCTGCTGGGCACTACTAAACCTTTTCTCAACTCTAAGCAAAAAAGCTATTATTCAAATACGAGAAGGAACTAATCAACTTACCTCAAGTTGTCTGACCAATTGTTTTGCGGTTGGTGCAGACACGATAATACGACGTGCAGTTGGAGATATGAAACCCTCATCAACGGCCTTATCAACGAAAGATAACAATGAATTGTAGTACCCATCTACATTCAATAGACCCACCTGCAATTTAAGTAATAAGATCAAGCTCTAAACACTATTCTAAGCTCTACTTGAATAGACAAGCATCATCCTTTTGACCATAGGCACTTTCTTTTTATGTACTTGTTGAGACGGATAACAATCTTTCTCCCATTCAAACGGAGATCCTAGCATTCAAACAATCATCCAAATCATTTATAGTATGATCATAATTGGGAAGCCACATCTTAAGCCCTCTGTCCATGTGATTCCATTGAAGAAACACATGAATTGATTCGGTTATGACATTTAGTTATATACCATAACTTATAAAAGAATTACCGACCCATATTAGCATGTGATATCTTTCTAATGTGGGTGGAACATGAAAAAACAGCCGTGTACTCCAGAAACAAGACACTTTAACATCCCATTAACCGATCATGCCCACAAATAAGCTTGAAATATAACATGAGAACCTAATTATTATAATCAGACGTTTAGACCAAAACATTACATCACTTGAAGGTGCTGCAAAACCCCATTATCAGCTGAATTTGGTAGTTGTGTCATTCTAACACAATATCATTAGCTTACATCTTGTAGGGGCATATTTTCTACCAGTATTAGTTATAGTACATCTAAAGCCTCTGTTAATAACATACTAAAGCAAAAAGAAACAAGGTAGAAACAGAATAAAAAGGGGATAATTCTTACAGGTTTTCGATGGATACCAAGCTGAGCCCATGTAATAACTTCCAGCAGTTCTTCGAGAGTGCCATAACCGCCTAACGTGGATTTATTATCACGTCAGTACATGATAGAATAAGAGAGAACAATAAGAATATAAACCCTTTAAAGATTCTCATGCCCTGAAATGCGGATCTTATCTTTCAATCGATACACCAAAAAAAGAAAAATCTACACATTAAATCCTCACCCGGTAATGCGATGAACGCATCAGCTTGACGTGCCATTTCAGCTTTCCTTTGATGCATATCAGACACAGCTCTTACTTCTCCAACAGTTTGACCAGTTATCTTCGACAACAACAACAACAATTTAGGTGTTACTATTAAATTTCCAAAGCAATGTATTTCATTAGTGAATTTATCCGCTGCAGTAGCAACAAAGAAAGAAAAAGAATATGAAGCACAACAACCATATTGTATTGATTCACCTAAAGCAATCTGAGACAACAAAACTCAACTCCTAATATCAGGCACACAAAAAAATGAAAAAAAGAGATAACTTCGGCAATGTACCTCTCTGGGCATAAGGCTCCTTGGTATAACTCTGCAAAACGGAAAATCATCATCAATCAAGAGATATTAGTTTGACACACATAATGAATTTCAAAGATATGCACAATAACCAAAGAATTAACTACCAATCAACCAACACCAAAATATAAAATATCAGGTAAAAAGAGAACAATGCAACGTGTAAAGAATACGGAATGGGCCATGTAATTACAGGCTAAAGAGCATGGAACACCTTGTAAGCTGCCCTTCTGTGTTCAATATGAAAACTAATACAGTGACGTGATCTGGGGCATTAATGTCTTTTTCTCTAATTTAAAGTGGCTGCACTTTCAATTCGTGAAAAGAAAGGGACTCCGAATCAGTAATCACAGACCTTATAAAGTTAAGAAGCTTTCCGTCGAACTCTTTTACACTGTTTATTAGGCGTTAACAGTGTTGACTGACATTGAAAGAACCAAAATGGATTCAATATTATTCAACTAATCAAAGCTGCAAAAGAAATTAGTTAAGGCGCACTGGTGGATATCGTACTATGGGGACTTGAATCCATAAAAATTGCCCGTTAATACAAGACTACCATCTTCAGAGTCTTTATATATATATAACCAAAAAGAAGCGAACTTTATATCCCAAAAGATTAGGACCAGCATTTGATCCCATGATTCCTGTCCTTGAGGAGATCTTGGAAACGAGACTCCACTCCAAAGAAAATTGGGAAAGTTGCATGGCTAAACTAGTTACAAAATAAAGAATGAAGAAGGTAACTATCATGAGAAGTGTCTGTTATGCCCATAAACAAATTTTATTTGATGATGAAAACCAAGGGAACGAGACAGACAAATACAAACCCTAGAACATGGCGCCCACCATCATGAACTGCCTGAGACACAAGACCCATCAATCCCACGCTTCCACCTCCGTAGACCAAATCAATCCTCCGCTCAACCTTCAAATTCCTCGAAAACTAAACCCATTAAAATGTGCCACAGAATCCAATAATAATTTTCACAATATAACATTATAAAATAGGTAGTTATCATTCGTGGAAAGCAAACTAGATATGGATGGAAATAATAATAACAAGAAGTCGCAAGTGAAACAATGGAAAAACCACGAAGGGAGGAAAGAGACTAGTGAATGGTAAATGAAATAAATATATGTTTAACTGAAACCCCATAAGCAAAAATCATGAAGTTTATAGTTATTGAAGCTTGTGGAGGCAACCCAATGTAAGAACACGCTTGAGAGTCATTATACCAAGGCAGCACGCTTGGTTCCCCATGGAACAGCAGTAAATTACTGTAACCGGTAACCCATTTTTCCAGTTCCACAGGAAAAAAAAACACAAATTTGTGGGATTTTTACTTGCGAAAGAAACAGAAAAAACAAAAACAAAAAGATCATGCAAGAAGGCTGCTCAACTGACAGGCAGGTTACAGCTAGCAGTCTTTCATGCCAAACATAAATGAAAATGATAAACCCTAAACCCGTTCTCTCCCTTTGTTAATTTCCCCGACAATCTTATTCCCACGTTGAAGCCTAGCTTGCTTACTTGTTGCAACTTGCCTCACCACACCCACTTGTGAAGAGAGAAAATGATATGAACAAAACAAAATCATGGAAATCGGAGAGCATAGAAGCAAGTGCTTCTCTATTCATTAACAGATACATGAGTGGTAAAAACAGGAGGGAATCTGATAGCCCCAAGAAAACTGAAGAAGAAAAAAGAAGATTCGATGCTGAATAAATTTCAATCCAAAATCCAACCGATCCCAATTCATGAAGTGATAGAAAAAGAAAGGAAATAAAACCCGAGTCAAATGTAGCCATATCGGTTGCGAAAGAAAGATGGTTTATATGGAAAGTAGAACCAAAATTCGGCTTCAGGTAACAGGGGCCAACATATTGTCTCCGGCAAACGTATATCTATGCAAAATGAATGAGCATTTCAAACATGTAAAGTACCAGCTCTTTGCCCAGCTCAATGGCAGCTTCCTGGTAGCTAGTTTTCTTGCCTGGTTTGCTTCCACAGAACACGCAAACCCTCTGAAACCTCGACTTCGATTCCTCCATGCTATTGTTCGTTCTCTTTTGATGTGTGAAGCGACAGCTGAGAATGAGAATGACTCTATGAGAACAAAGTTTAGATACACCACAATACTAAAAACTCTCAGTATTTATTAATACCTCCACATAATTTTTTAATATTATTCATTTATTTACTGTCAATATTACGTCTTTACTATTTTATTTTTGGAGTATAATTTAAATACGCTCGATAAGGATACCGGAACTTTGATTCCCTGCTTCGCAGCTATAGAGATGAAAATGAGCCACCCAATGAATTTAGTCCACATGGCAGTAATGGTTTCAAGAATTGTGTGCCTGAATTGTATTGGGTAAACCATCAGACTTTCTTGTAGATTGAAGAGCTTCTGTATATTATTTGTATAATATTATTTTGATTTTTAAGAATAAATAACGAGACAGTTTATAAGTATAATTTCTTTGACTCACATAAAAGTAAGAGTTTCTATTTTAATTTTTAATTTTAGTACAAATTTATTTATTAATTTCTTTCAATTTTTATAACTTATTAAAATATAAAAATTAGTTTTTATTTATATTTAATTTACTATCTATCTATCTATCTATCTATCTATCTATCTATCTATCTATCTATATATATATGTGTGTGTGAAAATAAACTAGTCCATTAATTGTCTAAGCTAATTAATTGTGTTTACTTCAATAGAATATAAATTAATTATAAGAGTGATGAATTCAAAACATTAATTTAGGAGTTGTTTGCAATTTTAATATAAATGTTATTGCATTTAAATAAGAAATTTATTTCTTTGTTCAATTATTAATCTCTTATGTCGTTTGAATTAGGAAAAGGTCACCTCTTATCTGCATGTATTCATTAAATAGGGTCACTCTAGATATATCTTAACCAACTTTCATTTTAAACACCTTAAATTAGGACAGATCTTCTGTCCAGTTTTTATAGTGTCTTATTATGTCAAGTGAATCTCAGTTATTTATTTATGTGAGTCTTACGTTTATTTATGGGAAGCCCATACAAGACTCACATAAATAAATAGTTGAAATTCATTAAACACAATAAAATATTATAAAATTAAAAGATCTTGTTCTTTAAATTAAGACTTTCACCGGATTGATATTGCACATCTAAGATTCCAATATAAAACAGGAGGCTAAGATGCCCACAGGCCTCAGGTATCACGTACAAAATAATATGTCCCTTCGTTGCCATAATTGTGAAGCATGCATCTCACATGTAAACACCGATTAGCGATGTAACAGCTTTAATAAAAGATCCATGACCTAGAACTGTTAATTGTAATGGATAAGACTTTTTTTTTTGGTACATTGAGGACTGATCGAAACTTCAACTAATGATAATTTGCAAATCCTATAAAAGGCTCATCCTACTATTAAATTAGTTCCGACCACTTTTAATAGAACCTTTACTGATTTATACATCAAAAAAAAAAAAAACTAACTAAACTAATTTTGATATTATATTAAGTCTAATAAACCGCCACTCTTCAACTTTTTTAATGAGAGTGATTAATTGATATATTTAATAAAATAAAAATAAACCTAATAATATCAGTTTGGGAACCAAAAATTATAAGTGAGATCATGGAAATTTCAAATTAAAAAAACTAAATCAAAAGTGTTTGCAACTCTTCTCGAAAGCAAACTGTGATTAAGTGTTAGTTCTTACGTCTATGAATTTGAAACCAGAAGTAAACAAATTGAATTGAATGAAACTTAATTTGAGAACAAATATAATTAATTAAGGGGACGTTTCTTTCTATTTTTATATTTTTGTTGTAGTTATTAAATTTTTCTTTCTTTTTTTGTTTGATTTTTTAAATAAAAACAAAAACATATTTTGTTGTTAATGTAGTTATATTTTTATTATAGATTAAAATTGCTTATTAGATAAAATTTAAAGATAAATTATTTGAAACCAAAAACCAAACAAATTGAATTGAATGTAACTTAATTTGAGGACAAAAGCAATTAATTAAAGAGTTGACTGGTTCTATTTCTAATTTTCTGCTGTAATTTTTAATATTTGTTTTCTGTTTTTAATTTATGTTTTTTTAAATAAAAATAAAAACCTAATTGGTGGTTAATATCAATATAACTATATTTTATTCTTGATGATAATTACATATTAGATAAACTCAAAGATAAATTATTTTTAATTAATTAAATTTATTTCATTCTCATATATAATATTTACAAATAAATTTTCAATAAAATTATTTTATTTTTGAATTAAAAATTAAAAATGTATTTTAAATATATTTTAATTATTTAATCAAAATTTATTAAAATTTATATATTTTGAAGATATTTTAAATTTAATTATATTTATTAATAATTATTAATTTAATTATAAGATAAAATAAAATAAAATAAATTATTCAGAATATTTATTGATGATTAATGTAAATTAATTAAATATGTTATATTAAATTATATTATTTATAATTCTTATTAATAATTAATATATCAAAAAATTAAATAATATCATATTTAGTTGATGCTCAGCTAGGTTATGAAAATAAAAGAAAATAAAAACTATTTTTATGGTTTTCATAAATTTTAAAAATAAGAAGAAACCAAAACTAATATAAGAAATCAAAAACTTAAATAAACATATTTTTTAAATTTAAAAATAGAAATAGAAAACTAAAAATAGAATCCAAAGAGAATTGTTCGACTTTGAGTGCTGTGACAAAAAAGGCCTATGACAACGATTGTGGGAGTTGTCTACACTTGAGGATAGGTCATGTCCATTTCTAAAACCCTGCGAAGGGAGAATACTACCGAGTACGTTCCACGAACTCTGGTTCGATCGTGGTAATGCATAACCACAATCACAGCCATAATCACTGGGACTCTGGATTTCCAATCTACCCGCCGATATGATATATTATTGTCGTTGACAAAGGTCAATCTATGTCTGGGCGACCTTCAGCATATTGGTGCTATTTTCACTTGGAGGTTTATTTTTTAAATGAGGTGATTTTCTATTTTAAAAATTATTATTTACTTTTAAAAATATTTTTCAATTATTATACAAGTTCTATTCGAGTGATTGAACTGCCACCGCCTTTAATTTACTGCAACGACTTACCATCACAAGAACATACGGAAGACTGAAGAGAACAGATCCTTGCTTTGGGAAACTCAAATGCTTCTTTGTCTTTCCCTGACAAATTGTACATATATCCTTTTAACTCTTAATCATTACCCTTTTGCTTGATTTATGCATGTCCTTTGATTGACGTGTCATAGAGTTGCATCGCTTTTCTTTTTGGTAACTAAACCCATTCAAAAACTGGACATGAATAGTTGCATACTTGGAGAACCCAAGGGGGGTCTGAAGTAAAAGAGAATATTGAAGAAAAAAAAACTATAAATACAGTGCAAGATCTACGTCTACCTTCATTTTATATGGTCGGGGAACGAAAGCAACCCATTCGTTTAACATATAAAGTGGTCAAGAAAAAGAAAAACAAGACAATCTTGGAGTCAACAGTACCTTTCCGAATACGACAAGACTGAGGCTTTCCCTTTCTTTTCATGACCTTTTCGCCTTATCCTTTAGGAAAGCTATGTTCGTGTGAAAAAAATTCTAATTATGCGGCTTTCACTTTACCGACACAGTGCCCCGACATTAAAAGATGACGTGGACAACTCTCCATCGTCGATCGTTTTAGGCATTCAAGCAGTGTGGAAAAATGACCAAAGTGGGACCCAGAACTAGTGAATTATCACCAAGAAACGCACGTGCGACCAGCCGCCGGCAGAATAACCGACGTGAGCAGAAAGGGACAGCGTGTATTGTGTATTGTGTTTATGCATGTGTATGTGTTATTGTTTTCTCTCTCTTGCAGACAGGGTTGCAGACAGAGAAATTTGCATGAATGAATAATTGAAGATCAAGGTGGGACTTGTCAGTGGGGTTATGTCTGTCTAGTCTTCAAACTCTTTTTGATGGGGCTGATCTCGAAATCCTCGATATCTTGAAACTGGACCAATCTTCATCTCCACGGTTTGGGTGGTTCTGATTTCGTTTTGTGTTTTTCCAGGGACTTCAGTTGGGTTTGTTACTCATTTCATGTT
Organism: Erythroxylum incrassatum; assembly: GCA_026546855.1. Taxonomy (NCBI): domain Eukaryota; kingdom Viridiplantae; phylum Streptophyta; class Magnoliopsida; order Malpighiales; family Erythroxylaceae; genus Erythroxylum; species Erythroxylum incrassatum. Next base: position 23,494,816 of record JANVCL010000004.1, on the reverse strand, counting down.
CTAGTTTAGGTTTGCTCTCTACTCGTACTCGCCCCATTTTCTGAGAAATTACGATTGGTGTGTTTCTATTTTTCTTCCCAGGTCGTAAAGTATTTGTCTCCTGATGTACGAGGCATTTGTCGAACAATCATTACATATTCTTTAGAACTCCATAACTATTATGTATATATTTCTTTTGATAATATAATTTGATGAGATCTTTCAGGGAGGGTGTAGTGTAACACCCTAAAAGTTTAAGTTCACAAAAATTGAGACTCAAAATGATAGAATGACGGAAGTAGGCAAAACGAAGGCTGTCAATGTGAAGAAACTCGTTCAAATCTTGGAATCTGTTTGGCATGTAGATTTTTAGGATCTAAATATTCATATCAAAGACATTCCGAAAGACGTAGAAAATTAAGAACTTGATTGAAGTAATCCTACTTCCCAAATTTCACTTTTCATTATAACAGTTGAACGGTACATTACGGTGCAAGTAATAAAACTCCGTATAACAGTCGATCCAGCGGTTCATTATAGTTCTCTCTCGTATTCCTCTAACGTAGCATTATAATTGCTGGTTAAAATAACATTTCCATTTAAATCACTGCATGAGATAAAAATTGCTTAAAGTAACAGGTAAATTATGAGGAGAGAAAAAGAACTTTAATTTTCCGAATTTCCAAAAAAAAATTTAATTCTCCGGTTAGGTTGGGAATATTGAGATTATGTTGATAGGAAGACTATATTGAAGCCTTGTTCTCATCTTAATTCCATTAATAACGTTTATTTATAAGAACTACTTACAAGTTAAAACCAGGCGAATAACAGTTCAGTAGTATTGGGTAGAAATCCTCAATTGAATCAATAGTTTAATTTAACACGTTCGTGCAGTAAAACCGTAAGTCTCCGTAATCTCAGAAATCATGGCTGCTGTGGTTAACTGGATGTTAACTTAAAAGAGTTATCTCTCTCTTGTTACATGGGAAATTTAGCTTTAATACTTTTGTTGTGATTTGTGATGTTTCTCTATTATAACGAGACCTGGACCAACCTTAACACATCAGACGATATCGTTCATGAATCTAGATATTATGCACATGATAATAACATAGATCTCGTGAAGTGTTGGAAAGTTTGTACCAAAAGAAAGTGTTCCGAAAGCCATCTGATATGTTGGATTTGTTCGAAAGCTCCTTTAAAAAAAAAAAGATTTTCAACTAAATGAAATACCTTGCAGATTTCTGGTATAACTATAAGACCAATATTCCCATTTTGACGACTGTATACATATTACTTGGAAATGTTATACACTGAGAGGAGAGCATTGCTTATATGGGCTAGCTGGACTAAACAATCTCAAGCTTAATTTGTAAATGTATTTTTATGGTGAACTAGAACAGATTTTGTCAATGTCACAGGTACTATTTCTGATTCCCAGCAAACTATTATTACTTTAAAATAGACCATGAAGATTGTTAACTTCGCATTGGCAAGTTATGTTAATAACACGATTTTGGTAAAACAAGGTTTGAGAGGTGAAAGCAAAGAAGCTTTGAAAAGTACAACTAATTTACCTATCTTACATAGAATTGTAAGAATCAATGTTTCTTTTCTTGCACAAAAAGAAAACTTTACTCGACTTGTAATAAGTTATTGGCATTCGTAAGCTTCTCTACCGAAGTCAGTAGTCACCCGAGCCTCAGGCACCAGACAAACCTACTTTCAGATACATCCTCCAGATCTCAAGCAAATTTCCTATGCCTCACCGTAAACGAGCGCTATTATGGGGAGTATTAAATGAATAAATCCATCTGTTAGATATTATTTACTTAAGAAAAATTTAGATATTATTTATAAAATATTTAGATAATAAAGATAAAGAATATATAGTATAAAATAAATATTAAACTGTATGATAATTATAAATAATTAAAATTTATGGTTATAATTTATTTGACATACTTATAAATATCTGTTCATCTTCTTATTTTATATATCAAAAAATAAGTTAAATCATACAAAAGGAAAACTTGCAGGAATTACAATTTTATAGGTTCCAAATCACAAATTAAAAATTTTCACTTATAGTTAAAGAGTATTCGTATTATAATTCCTCTTTTCTCTCGTAACAATATTTTGTGTATATTCTTTTTTTTTTATGCATGTTTTGTGTGTGTGTGTGTATATTCTACTTCTTCTAAATTGAGTTGCCAACTTTATCCAATATCCAGCTAATCATTTCAGTAAGAAGTATCACAGCCTAATTATAACATATATATCTATTTATCACATACCGTGTGGTTGTCATTTACAGTAGACTCTCTAAATCTGAAAATATGCTAAATATTATTCACTTTTTTTTTAAAGTAATGGGTACTATTTACGTATATAATTATTGTTTCCATGAAGTACTTCTCTCAACTCATAATAGTTTGGGACATAAGGAATAATAGCCAAATTTAAGATTAAGAAATTTAACAAAAATAATTTCTCATTATGCAAGTTAAAGATGAAAGCTATCATCACAAAGGATAATTACCTTACAACGATGGACAAAAAGCCAATGAACTTCACAAACAGATGCGGATGCTATTGAGAATATTTATCTAGTTTTAACTGATGAAGTTTTATATCTGTAGAAGAGAAGAAAATGACAAAAGAGATATGATATCATCTCATAAAGTTGTAAAAAATTAAGTCACTTCACAATAAAATTTTTCTAAAGAGAAAACTTTTTATTTTTTAACGTTAGAATCCACTATAGTGATTGGGTATATTAATAAATTGACTACTCTATTTTCTTAACTCATATTATTGGGTTATAGAATAAAGCTATATGAATGTGTCACATTTCTAATTCAAAGTCTACATGAGTACATTGTAACCATGGTTTTGTCGGAAGAAAGCCACCATAAGAATAAGAAAGATATGCAATCCATTTTACAATAAGTCAAAAAGCTTTAAGAGTGACAAAAGAGAGATCAATAGAGCGTGGCCTAAATGAAAGCCAAAATTATGGTAAATTAAAATAAAAAAGTAAAAAGAACTTTAAAGATTACATTTGTGGCAAGAAAGGTCACTTGCAAGGATTGGTGGAATTTAAATAAGAAAATTTCTGTCTTATGGAAATTCTACAAATGCTTCAGATGATAGTAATGCTCTATATTGGGAAGCAACAACAATAATTGAAAGACGAAAGTCACTACTTGATGCAACCCTTTGACTCAGAAGCTACATTCCACATAACCTCGAGAAGAATATGGTTCCATCACTATGAACCTATCTTAGGTGGATCTGTGTAAAGTTGTGATGATTATCCTTTAAATGTTTTTTGGTATTGGAACCATCATGTTAAAGATGTTTAATGGAACAATTTAGACTATTTAAGAGGTAAAACAAATGGAGGGCTTGAAATACAATTTGTAATATCTAAGACAACTAGAAGATCTTAGGTGTAAAATAAAACTTATTAACAAAATTTTAAAGATACTTCAAGGTGTATTTCTACTTATTAAAGGAGAAAAATAAATGCAAACTTGTATAAGTTAAAAGGAAAGACATTGTTAGAAGCAAAAGCATCATCTGCTTTAAGTAGTATAAGCCCCCGTTTGGATCAGCTTTTGGAGAGTCCAAAAGCACTTTTGCCTACAGCAAAAGCTATTTTGAAGAAAAAATAGGTGTTTGGCTGGACCCTCTAAAAGTACTTTTGGAGTAGAAACAGCTTTTTTAAAAACTCAAATATAGCTTTTTCAAAAGCTCAAATTTGGAGCTTTTTAAAAAAGCCCCAATTTCAGCTTATACGGAAAGCTATTTTTACGCAAGTTCCGTCACATACGTTAATAACATGGGATGTATATCTAAATAAGAAATGAAGATCCTTGTTAAGCAAAAGCTACTCCCTAGTTTTATAGAGGGGTTACTACCTTTTTATGAGCATTGTATTACAAAGAAGTAACACCCCGTAAAATTTATCACATCAAATTCAAGAAGCAATATTGTTCTTGAATTAGTTCACTCTGAAGTGTGGTAACCAATTCCATCCCTAGAAGAATCATAATGCTTTTTCTTTTTCATTGATAATTATTCTAGGAGGTGTTGGGTGTATCTTATAAAGAGGAAACTAAACATGTTCCTAGTCTTCAAAGTTTTCAAAACATGTGTTGAACATAATTCTGATAAAAAGATCAAGTGCTTAAGGAAGAATAACTGAGGAGAACGTATTAGCAATAAATTTGATGCATTTTATAAATAAGAAGGCATTAAAAGACAATTCACTAGTGCATACACTTCTTAGAAAAATGAAGTGGTAGGGTAATTATATAGAACTCTATTAGAATGAAAAAGAGCAACGTTGAGAATTGCAAGCCTATATACACCTTTTTAAGAAAAAGCAGTCAATAGCGACTATTGCATAGTGAATTAGGTTCCATCAATAGTAATTAAGTTGAAGATACTGATGAAGATGTAGACTAGAAAGCCAGTGGATTATTCAAACCTCTATACATTTAGGAGTCCTATGTACATGATATATAATGATAAAGAATCCATGAAGGTGGATCTAAAATTTACAAAATGTTTATTTTTAGAATATGCTGAAGTAGTGAAAGGGTATCGATTATGGGACGTTACCTTTATAGAAGATAAATTACAAAAGGAAGAAAAAGATAATATCACTTCAAAAAGAAGTTTAAAGACTACTATATAGATAGAAAAGGAATTTCAAACTTCTTTTGTAATAACACTAGAGTAAGATGTTCAAGAGCTAGTTGAGCTTAAAGCTTTAAAAGTTTGATAATCAAATTATATTAAAAGAATAACAAATTGGCACTTAGATTGTGTAATAGAGGTCAATACCTTTAACATAAGATAGAAAGCCATTAACTCTTTAAGAAGCACTTATCAATGGATGGCAATGATGCATGAAGAAATTGAACTTCTTTATAAAAATAAACTTAAGAACTTATACCATTACCATAATGAAGGAAGCCAATTGGTAATAAATGGGTCTTTATGATAAAGTGAAATGGCGACAATCAAGTGGAGGAATATCATACAATTGGTAGTGAAAGGGTATATACAAAAGGAGGAAATTATTTTTAATAAAATATTCTCCCTTATGATTCAATATACTATAGTTAGAATAGTCCTGACAATGTGTGCTATCTTTGATGATAATGATTTCATTATCTTACTATTATATGTAGATGAAATATTGGTTGCATGTCCTAATAAAGACCATATTAAAGAATTCAAAGCACAACTGGCTAGGAAATTTGAAATAAAGGACTTAGGACTAGCAACCAAGATTCTAAGGATGTAAATTTATAAAGACAAAATAACAAAAACGTTCGACTTTCTTAGAAAAATTACTTAATGAAGGTTTCGTTATACATTAATATGCAAAATTGTAAGCAAATATGTACCCTTCTTCTTGTTAATTTCAAGTTATTATCTAGTATGGATTCTAACAATGAAGATGAGAAGATGGAATGTCTCAGGTACTATATGTATTTATAATAGAGAGTTTAATTCTTTCATAATTTGTATAAGACTAGACATTACACATATAGTAAGAGCAATTAGTCACCACATGGTGAATCTTGATAAAGAGTATTGGAATGCTATAAAGAGTATCTTAAGATATATTAAGAAGACCTCTGATGTTACATTACAATAAGGATGATCAAACTTTATTCTTAAAGGATATGTTGACTCTAATTATGCAAGTGATATTGATAAAAGCAAATCCACTATAGGTTATATGTTGATGCTTACTGGCAAAGTTATAAGTTAGTTTCAAAGCTACAATCATTCATGGCTGTGTCAATAATAGAAGTGAAAGATATAATAGCTACATAAGTTAGTAAAGAGGTAGTATGGTTGAAATTGGTGTTAGAAAAGCTCATGTAGAAATAATAAAAGGTTTCACTACTTTGTGATAGTCAGAGCACCTTAAATTTCATTTAAAAACTAAGAATATACGAGTTTAATTTCACTTAGTTCATAAGGAAGTGGAGGAAGAACTAAGAAAATGCAAAGAGTAGATACTAAAGACAATATGGTAGATTTTATGATAAAACAATCAATAGTGATAAGTTTGTTTAGTATCGATCCTCATACAACTTGATAGAAATATAATATGACTATAACAAGGTGGTATAAAGATTGATTGGATTTTTCAATCAAATCTTCGAGGAGGAGATTGTTAGATGTTATTTAAGTGAAAAATTTTGCATATTACTCACAATATCTAGATAAAGATAAACAATTTATGTTATAAAATAAATATTAAAATGCTTGGTAATGATAACCAATTGAAATGTGTGGTTATAATTAGTTTGATATACTTATAACATCCATCTTCTTATTTCAATATCATAAAACAAATTCAAACTTCCAAGGGTAGAGCTTGTGAGAATTTCAATATGATATATTTTAAGTTTTAAATTAATATTTATAACTTATAGTTAGAGAGTGTTTGTATTATAACTCTCTTTTTCACTCGTAATAATATTTTGTTTATGACATATTTATTCTAAATTAAGTTATGATCTCGCTCTATCTACCTAATCATTCCAACTATATCTAGAAATAATGTAAATACTTATAATTTTCAATCCATAAAAGAAGATAATATGGTTTGACATCTTGATGGGATGATTTTATTTCCTAAATACATTAAAGTGTCTTATAGATAAACATTCCATAAGATAAGATTTAGGAAACTGAAGTTAAATAAATTTTTTGCTTTAAAATTTTTAAGAATGTGATAAGAGACTATATAATATAATGTTAGTTAACTGCATTTTGAAAGTTAAATTAGTATTATATTATTTTAAATGATAAAATAATTTGTATGTGAGGTAAAATTAAGGACAAGCATATTTTAATCTTTCAACTTAACATTATTTCTTATTTTATTTACCAATTATTAAAAATTTTAATTCATTCTTGAACTTCTTTTATTACTACGTATTATGACTTCATTAAGGTTTATTAATGAAAAATCTATATGATATCCTTATTAAATGCATATGATATGTAATAATTTAATTTTGTTAATACTAATTAAATTTTATGTTAAGGCGAGAATAAATGAGTCAATTTGAGCTTTTGACAAAAAAATGGAAAACTATTACTAATCATGACTCTCACTTTAATAGGAGAACTATGGTGGCTTTTAAACCTCTAAAGGGTAATATTGAAGTGAATCACACGTTAATACACTACTTAATAACGATATATATATGCACAAGAAGGGGGGGTTGAATTGTGGTAAACTTTTTCTTAAACCCCTTTTTGAAAAACTTCTTTCGATTAAACAAATTTATTCGTTTCAAAAGAACTAATGTATACACGTTCGTAAAAGATTTTCTATAAGCTTGTGTAAACAGTAATATTGAAAATCACGATTAAGAGAGAGAGAGAGTTGAGAGATTTCGACACAGTAATTTTTATACTG
>JANVCL010000004.1:23427242-23444264 GCA_026546855.1 Erythroxylum incrassatum | reverse complement strand
TTGGATATTTGTAGAAAAAGTTATGGCAATCGCGCCAAAGTATGTTCAATTTGATTTTGGGGAATGAACATGGTATACTCTTTTGATCATAACTCCCTCCTCCGACCTCCAATTGAGGTGATTCTTGTGGAAATGGTTTTCTAATACATGTAGCCATCTCTCCATAAAATTTTGTAGCATTTGGAGTTGATTTGAGGAAGTTTGCATTAGAGCAAGTAAGAGGTCGGCTAAGAGAGCATGATTAGGGTTTTGTACACGTTGCGGTATTTTGATGATATCTTGAGCTATAGAGCTCCAATTGAGGTAATTCTTGTGCCAAATTAAACAAGAGTCATAGAGCTATGACCTACATGAAGAAATTGAAATTAAGGTTTTAAGTTTTCCCAATTGGGTGTACGCGTAGGAAAAATGAGTTCAAGTATATGATTGTTCTTGTATGGGCACACTATGGAACTATGGTAAGTGAATTTTGGGATGTTATAAGATTGAAGATGTTTTCATAATTTCTTTAAGGGTTAAAAGGGATTAAGAATGAAAAAAAATTTATAACCCTTTAAGTACTACGCACGCTCAAGTTTCACGATTCTAAGCAAGAGAGTTGGGTTCCGGAACCGGGATCCAACAGTCCTAGCTTTGGACATAGGTCCAACTGGAATGACAAGCTTGCCCCCATCACGCACGCCATCTCCATAATGATCCTTGCTCCTGCTCATATCAGGGTATGAAGAAGATATAGATAAGGGAACATAACTAGAGGATTTTGAGCTAATTATCAACAAAAGAAAGGCAGCTAAATCTAAAGGAAAGAATTGGATAAGGGAGCTTCAAACTCCCATCTAAGCCAATTCTTATGCCCATTTAGAAAGCCAAGATTCTTGGATCACTTATGGATAGGAATACAAAATATTAAAATTGATAAATCAATAGAGCCCCATTCAGATTTTTCCATTTAGATTTTCAATTGCTTGATTGAAGGATAGGGATTTAAAGAGTTGGATAGGAACAAGTGACTTACGGAGGTGGAAGGGTATAAGGCTTATTAATTAAAGGAGAAACTGTAGATGGTAAAGCTTGCATAAAAGGATTTCATAAAGACTAATGTGTTGGAATCAGCAAAATCAATACAAAGAGCTAAAGACAAGCTAATAGTAATCCAACAATAAAGATACATGTCACCTCACATTTATAATTCAAAAATTCAGGAGGATGCATGTTTAAGGGAATACAACTCAGCATTGAATGATCTAACTCCATTTTGAGGGAAAAAATATATAATTAATTAGATTAGGTATTGTGATACTAATATAAAGTTCCTTAACAACACCATCTTGGCTTGAAGAGATAGAAATAAAATTACCACATTAGCTGATGATAGGGGCAAATTTTGTAGATGGCAAGACGAGATTGAGAATATCGAGATAATTTTTATCAAGAATCTAATGGGAATGCTTGAATTAAGTAGAAGAGCAAATCTTTCTTGGGTTAGGAGAAAATTAGTCAAAAAGCTAGGGAAGTCCTAATTAGTCCAATTCTTGTGTTGGAAATTAAGAACACTCTATTCAGCTTGAATCCATCTAAAGTTCAAAGGTTGGATGGATTTAACGCCCATTTTTTTCAAAAAGACTTGGAGCATTACTGATGAGTTGGTGGTGGAACATTGTAGGAATTATTCTACTCCTCCAAACTTCTTAAGGAAATCACCAAAACAAAGATATGCCTCATCCTAAAGATCCAAAACCCCAATTGCATGAAATATTACCGCCCCATTTGTTGTTGCAATAACATATATAAACTCATTTCGAAGATAATTGCAAACATATTGAAGAAATATTCTTCCAAGAAGGCCATTAAGAGCTATTGGGTCAAGATTGATTTTTCTAAAGATATTGATACAATCAAATGGGAATTCATAATTGATAGTCTTCAAGCTTTCGATTTTCTAGGATTTTTTGTGGAATGGATAGAGGAATGTATTGCATCAACAAAATTCAGTTTGCTAATTAATGGAATTCCAACAACCATCTTCAAGAATGTTAAAGGTATAAGGCAAGGAGACCCTCTATTCCCCTACCTATTATCAATAGCTAGTTAAGTCCTCTTCAAAATGTTGGAAACCCTCACCGTTGATAATCCGAGATTCAAATTTCATCACAAATGCAAAATACCAAGGCTAAATCATTTAGCGTTTATGGATGATATGCTATTGTTGTGAGGAGCTGATACACATTCATTAACTATAATGATGATAATTCTTGAGGAATTTAGTAAGATGTCAGGTCTAAATATTAACTTTCATAAAAGTTGTATGTTTATTTCTTTAGGTATGTAGAATATGGAAGAGTTAAGCAGGTTGTCAAACCTCAAAATTTGTGCCCCCTTCAAATTATGGGAATACAAATTACTATGAATAAACCAAGGTATGTGGATTGCTTACCTTTTGTTGAAATGTATAAAACTAGGATCAATTCTTAGCAAAATAGGTGCCTATCTTTTGCTGGAAGATTGTAGTTGATATCCACTGTGTTGAGGAATGTAAACATGCATTGGAGCACATGTTTAGTGTTCCATAGGAAGGTTATAAAAAAGATTAAAAGATGCATCAAATAGTTTCTGGAAAAATCGAAAGCTCAAAGGGGGCCAAGGTGAAATGGGATGAATTGTGTCTTGCTAAGTAGGAAGGGGATTTAGGGATTACTTCGCTTATGTCTATGCAAAAATTTCTACTTTCAAAGAAGATATGGGGATATTTAATTATAAGGAATCCCTTTATTCTAAGTGTATTAATGAGTACAATGTGAAGGAGAAAAGCTTCTGGTAATTAAATCAAACCAGAGAAAACTCATGGAGTTTAAAACAAGTATTGAGATTAAGAGACCAAACATAGTATTCGATGAAGAAACTAATTGGAAATGGTAAATCAACGTGGTTTTGGTTTAATAAGTGGATCAATTTGAGTCCCTTAGTCAATATAAATGAGCTTAGACATATGATTACCAGGATACTTATTCAAGTATAAGTTTTAGCTTAATCTTACATAATGGAAACTAGAACTACAATTTATGAGGGGTTGACAACTTGAATAATTTACTTCCTAGCATCTACTGGAGGCGGGGAGGATAAAATTATCTGGTTGCTCACCAACTCCGGGGAATTTTTGACAGATCCTGCCATAAGTTGTTTAAGGATATTCATCCCAAGTTTCATTGGATTTAACTAATATGGCATAATTTGTTATCCCCTAAAGCAGCAATCATGAACTGGTTTGCAATGAAAGATAGGCTTAAAACTAAAGATAGATGGTATGACATTACAGCTAACTTGGATACTAGATGCAACTTATATAGAAGGGCTAGTGAAACTTGGAATCATTTATTTTTCTAATGCAGGGTTTCACACGCTATCTGGGATGGGGTCCAGAATATATTATAATGAATGGGTGAACATAGTACATTGGACTATTAACATGATGACCAAAATGAGGAAAGATGGTGTAATTTTTAAAACAATGTTTTGTTGTGCAATTTATACTATCTGCAAAGAAAAAATAGCAGGTTACATATGAGAAGGGCGATGGAGACGTAGAAGCTGATAGATGTAACAGTCCATTAGATTAGAGATCTTTTTATAGCCAAATAAAATCAAGTTAAACTCAATCCATGCATGAGGAGTTGTTATAACTATGATGTCTTAAGTTTGCAAGGAAACGTAGATTCTTAATTGATTTTTTTCTTTTCTCTATTGTTGTGTTATTTTTTTCCAAGATTAGCTTAAGTTAATACAAATATATTTTTCTTTTTTTCAAATAGTGAAACTCTTACAATGAGCTTGCTTTATCACATCTCTATCACTAAATAATGAACTAAGTTAAAAAAATCTAGGGGTCTTTGAAATGGTTGTAATGGGGTTGAGACTTAGGATTATCAAATTAAAGAAAAAAATATAAACACATCCACATGAGTTTTACATAAAAATTTCCTACAATTCTCTTAATTCAAGTCACTTAATTATGATCATACATTTTTTAATCTCTTCTCCTTTATTTTTCTCTCTTCTTCCTTTATTTTCTCTTTCTCTCTCTCTCTTTCTGAAACACACACACTCATGTGCAAAAAATTAAGAATATACAACTTGAATCACTTCACTACCATTTTCATTATGATATTTTAATTCTCATGCAAACAAGATCATATAATCCTTCAACAAAGGGTTCAAAATTATGAGAAATCAACATAACGTAGTAAATATGGCTTGTATTTTGGATCATATGCAAGAAAAAAAGTTGTCTCAAATTGGTTATTTAGTTGAGATATAATCAAGGAGACTTTTTAAGAATTGAAAATGTTTAAGCTAAACATCCTTATCATTTTAATACATCTTTTCTAATAATATGATCTTAACATACATAACAAAACAAGTTCTAGAAAAATAAAATCATGTGACAACCACTCATTTTAAAAAATAGAGTATAAATAATGAGTGCTCAATAGGCTTAAAAACTCACAATGTTGGTTAACATGTATTGGATCTTTATACACCTTCATCCCAATCAATCATAAAAAATAATTATTCACTGTGTACTAAGTGAGAACTTAACATTCACTCTTGTCTTCCTATTTGATTTCAATCAAAATCAATGACTCATGACAACTTAAATCATTTAGAGACAAATTTCAAAATAAATGAGACTTATAAAAAGATAATTCAATAAACAAGAACTAAAGCAAGCTTAATAAAAAATTAATTTTTATACAAATTTAGCCAAAATCATAAAAGCATGTATAAAACAAAAGAAAACTACTAAACTACCTTCCCCCACACATATTTCATAAATTGTCTTCAGCGTATCAAAACTAATACACAACAATTTTAACGAAAACAAAACTATAAGAGTAAGACTTTCCTTTGAAAAAGTTGGGCATGGTTGATACACCTCTTATAAGCTCAGTAGTGAGGGCGGAGTGAATTGTATGAAAGTGAAGAAGGCCATCAAGAAAGACCTAGTTGTGTATGAAGGGGGGGTGGCAACTAGAGGTGAAAAAGAAGTTAGGGTTATAAATAAATAAATAAATAAATGTTTTTTATTTATTTAACATTTTTATTAAATTTGTTCATTTGTATGCTCTTAAGTTAGAAGAAGTACTATAGTAAGATGTGGGAATGCCATAGTCAAGTGTGTCTAAACTATATTAAGAATATTCTTTACTCCTAAAATAAAATAGAGTAATGTAAGCTATGAAAAAGACAAAAATCATAATCTAAATAAAGGGAATTTGCATAGAAGGAAAAATATTGGATTGCCTCCCAATTATCAAATTTCTTTAACCTCTTTGGCTAGGTAGTATGGTTCCTTATGTCTCATAATTTTCACATTCCAAGTTGATTTCTTTAAATTTTGTAAGTTTTTATCATGAGGTTATTGCCAAGTGTGACCTTTAGATTGTCGTCATCATCCAACTTAAACAATTCCTACATTAAACGATGAATAACTTCTACAACAAAAATAGATAAAAAATTACTAAGGTATCTTATGGCATCATAATATTAAATTTAATGGTTTCTTCATCAAATTCTATGTTGAATGTACTATTATACATAGTAATCTCCATTTTAGATGTCTTAAGAAATGGCCTCCCTAATAATTTAAATATAGAGTTAGGAGAATTAATTTTTTTTTCATATCAAACACATAAAAGCTAATAGAGAAAATCAATTTATTGACTTCCACTAAAAGATCCTCTAAAACTCTCATGGGGTACATAATAGATCTACTAGTAAGTTGGATGAACACACCGATCTCTTTTAATGGACTAACATTTAAAGATTCATAAATAAATATAAGTATGACATTAATTAAAGAACCTAAATCACACATAGCTTTCAAGTTCTAGTATTGTCAATTATACATAGGGTAGTGAACAACCTATGTATTTGTAAGTAGAGGAAAATTTTCTTTAGAAAATAGCAGACACATTCTTCTCCACACTTTCCCTTTCATTACCTTTCAATTTACTTTTATTGATGTATAATTCTTTGAAAAAAATTTCATAGCAAGGTACTTGTTTTATTGCATAAAGTAAAGGAATATTTACTTATACCTTGTGAAAGGTCTAAAAATATTCCTTCTCCTTATCTTTCTTGGATTTGAAAAATCTTTTAAGGACGGGAGGATTAGTCACTAATGCTCTTAATTGCTTGCCATTGATCACTTTGGAGTGGTTGGATTGTTTTTGGGAAAATATTACTTCTTTTTTGTCTCCTTCAGCTTATTCCTAGCTTCTTTTGATGTCCTTTTAACTATTTTCCACTTCAAACGGTGATTCACTTAAATTTTACTTCAAATTGATAATGGGTTGTGAAATTAACCTACCTTAATTCTCTAATCTACTGACTAATGATGCCAGTTGACTAATTTAATCTTTTAAATTTTTATTTTTATTTTTCTTTTGTTAAAATTATTTTGAGTTAGTAATGAGTGCCTTAATCATATCTTCCAAAAATATACTTGCCTTTGAGGTGGAATCACTAGTTGACTCTAAAAATTTTAGAAATTTGGCGGTTTTCCTTTATAACTGAGGTTAGAGTGATCCCTTTATCATGGGTTACAATTCTACATTAAAGATCATATTTGCTTTATTATGGACTTAAAATTCCTCCATACGCATTGGTATGTTGTTAAGTTTCATCTTCAAATGATGGGCACATATCAGTTCGATGGTTAGAAGCAACGCAAATCCCAAAAGTATTAACTTATTGCATCTTTCATATAGGCATTTGTTGAACGAGATAGGTTAGATTAGAAATTTGTTGTTCAAGGTTAGAGGCATTTACCTCGTATACTCTTTTTAAAGATGAATCTTATTTACAGTAAAATTAGCAGCCATGTTGGAGATTAAATCTCTAGTGGCTTAAGGAATTTTATTCACTATGGTACCTTCACTAGCTGAATCCATCATCCTTCTTTCCATTGGTATTAATTCTTCATAAAAGTATTGAAATAGGAGTTGTTCTTAGATCCTATGTTGAGCCTATCTTGCATATAATTGCTTGAGTCTTTCCCAATATTTTGGAGGGTCTGAACATCTTTTTACTTTATTCTAATATCACCCTTCTTATACTGACAACTCTTGAGGTAGGGAATATTTTTCAAGGAAAAATTTCACCATATTTGTCTAAGTAGTAATGGACCTAAGAGATAAATAAAACAATATTCAACTCTATCACCTAGTGAGAATGGAAAGGCACATAACTTAATTTGCTCCTAAAGTACACCTTTTGGTTTCATACTTGAGCATACCATATGATCCTTCATTCTTAGGGCTATAAAAGATGGGTAGCAAGTGAACTAGATAAAACTTAAGCTCAAAATCTATATTTAGGTTTATATATTTGATAAAAAGAGGTTATTGAGTCAAATCTTACATTACTAATTCTCTTAAGGTTCTCTCTTAATTAATCATGGTCACTCACTTAAACTTCATAATCAATAGAGGATTATGTCAAATCAAGTGTTGGTTCCAATTAAGGAGACGAAGAAGAAGAAGCTTCATAACCACATAATTAGAGTTTCCTTACTCTCCTAGCTATTTTCTCATTCTCATGATCACATTAAAGTTGATCTGTACAAGAATTTTTAGGGCATAAAAAAAATAAATTCTCTTTGACACCAAGTCCCTAATAACAACAATAAAATCTAATGGGTGTCGAATCTTACAAATATAATTATACAATAATCATAAAATAGTTGTATATAGTGATGAAAAAGGTGAAATCTACAAGGATTGGTAAAGCTTGTCTCTTCTTCCAAGTTAACAAAACAAAATAAAAGAGAGGGATTTTAAGATAGAAATTGAAATAAAAAAGCCAATTAAATGAACTCAAATAATAATGAACATCTAGATTAAGGAATAATTTTGGTTTAGATTCTTTGAATTGATTATTGATGTAAGGATAAACCCTTCTATTCCTTAATAAACTAGTTATGATTGTGAACAAGTTCTAATAACCTCTCTCTTCTTACTTCCTCATTGACCAAACGAAGCTCTTTGATTAATTCTCTTACCAATTAACAACCTTAAGCAAGCTCTTAGGATTTAATCTATTGACAACATTAAAAAAGAGATCGAAGAACAAAAAAGTAAAGAAGAATAAATATATCTTACAAGTCTTAAAGAATCAAACTTTAATTAACCTTTGGTTAGAAAAAGAGAGTTTAGATACATATAGTTCTCAAAGATTACATAAAAGAAAGATAAATAACTATCCCAAGAATATAGAAAAAATAAAAATGAACCAATGTGAGAGGGATACAATGGCTACTTCTATGCCTCTTTCTTTTATATAATCCCAAAACCCTATCTAATTTTCCTAAAAATAAGGGATAGAAGTTAAGATCAAGACTAAATCTGAAGAACCCCACTTCCACTTGAATTTTTCAATCAAAACAAGTGCTACCTAATCAAAACTCCTAATGCGGAGGTAGCAAACGCGAGCGCAAACAAATGAAACGGCAAACGGAAACAAAAATGAAGTGCGAAACAAACGGATCCGACATCCAAAGCGAAACAAGAAATCTATCGCACTGGAAACCTTAGACTTAAACCGAACCTGAAAACTGGTATAAATTTTTTTTTTATCTTTCTTTTTCATTCCTTTCATTCTTAATCAATCTTATACGACTCAACGTATAATAGTTTCCCACTGGAAAATTCATCCTCAAATAATACTCAATTCGTAACAATCGTCTTAAACTCAAATCTTATCTTTATCAAAACTCATCTCCTAACTCATCAATTAGTCAAATTCCTCTTATTTCATTACCCACACCCCACACCCCACCCGAAGGTGTTTGGGGGTTATACTTGGCTCAATGGTGAGAGGCGTGTTCTTAGAAACAACAAAACCTTGAGGGGTTGCGAGTTCGATTCCCAGAGAGGACAATACCAATTTGTGTTGGATGCCATGGTATAACCCACAAACACACGCTGCAGTATAACCTGCAAACACACGCCGGGGTATAATCCCCAAACACTTTCGTGTGGGGTGTGGGGTCCAACACTTAGTCTGCTACCGGTGAGCAAAATCGAGTTTGTCATCGACTTGATTCCCATAGTTGCACCCATTTCCATACCACCGTATAGGATGGCTCCAGCTGAGCTGAAGGAGCTTAAGGAACAGTTGGAGAAACTATTAGAGAAGGGGTATATAAGGCCAAGTTCGTCACCTTGAGGAGCGCCTTTTATATTTGTTAAGAAGAAGGATAGAACATAGCGGATGTGTATTGATTACCAGAGACTCAACAAGGTGAGCATTAAGAATAAATATCCTCTACCTAGGATTGATGATCTGTTTGACCAGCTGTAGGGAGCAAGGGTGTTTTCTAAGATTGATCTCAGATCAGGAAATCATCAGCTCAGAATCAAGGAGTCTGATGTAAGCAAGACAACCTTTTTGGACTAGTTATGGGCATTACGAGTTCCTAGTTATGCCTTTTGGTTTGACCAATGCTCCAACTGCATTCATGGATCTTATGAATAAGGTCTTTAAGGATTATCTGGATCAGTTTGTCATAGTGTTTATAAATGACATTCTGGTGTAATCTAAGAGTGAAGGGGAATATGAAGAACATCTTAGGATAGTACTACAGACACTGAGGGAGAAAGAGCTTTATGTCAAATTCAGCAAATGTAAATTTTGGCTTCATAAAGTGTTATTCCTTGGATATGTAATTTCTGAGAATGAGGTACACGTTAATCCGAAGAAAATTGAAGAAATGGTGAAGTGGCAAGCACCCAAGACAGTAACAGAAATGAGGAGTTTTTTGGGTCTGGTAGGTTACTATAGGAGGTTTATGGGAGGATTCTCCATGATTGTTGCTCCACTAACTAGGTTATTGAGAAAGAATCAGAAGTTTATCTAGAGCGATGAATGTCAGAAAAGCTTTGAGGAACTTAAGCACAGGTTGACAAGTGCTCCAGTTTTGATTTTGCCTACTAGAGATGAGGGTTATACAGTGTATAGTGATGCTTTAAGAAAAATTTTGGGTTGTGTGTTGATGCAAGGAGACAAGTTAATAGCATATGCCTCGCGGTAGCTAAAGCCTTATGAGTTAAATTATTCGACCTATAATTTGGAATTGGCAGCAGTGATTTTTTCCTTGAAGATTTGGAGACATTATCTGTATGGGGTTCAGACGAGGATCTTTACTGACCATAAAAGTCTCAAGTACATACTGAGTCAGAAAGAGCTGAATTTGAGACAGAAAAGGTGGATTGAGTTACTTAATGATTATGATTTGTTGATTGAGTATCATCCAGGGAAGGCAAATGTAGTGGCAGATGCTTTGAGTAGGAAATCCTCAATAGCCCATGTACAGACAATTTATCTGCCATTGTTGGAAGAGATGGATAATCTTAGGATCAGTTTGAAGCAGGAGGAACTTGATTGTATTGTTGCTACCTTCAGAGTGAGAATGATACTTAGGGAGAAGGTTAGGGAGTTACAAGCACAGGATGCAGATTTGAGGAAGTTCCAAGAAGAAATTCAGAATGGCAAGAAATCTGAAGTGGTAGTGAGGGAAGATGGACTTATGGTTGTAGGGAATAGGCTTTGTATCCCAAATGTGAAGGAGGTGAAGGATGAGATATTGGACGAGACACACAATGCGCCTTATGCCATACACCCCGGTAGCATTAAGATGTATAGAGATCTGAAAGAGCAATTCCGGAGGAAAGCTATGAAGAGGGATGCAGCAAAATATGCAAGTAAGTGTCTAGTGTGTCAACAAGTCAAGGCTAAACACCAAGAACCTTCAGGCACGTTAAGGCCATTGTCCATTCCTGAGTGGAAGTGGCAAAGAGTGACTATGGATTTCTGATAGGGTTGCCCAAGAACAGTAGGAAGCATGATGCCATATGGGTTATTGTGGATCGATTGATGAAGTCAGCCCATTTTCTGGCAATTAAACAGATTGATTCTTTGTATGTGCTGGCGAAGAAGTACATTGATGAAATAGTGAGACTGTATGGAATTCTTGACTCTATAGTTTCTGATAGAGATCCTCGGTTTACTTCAAGATTTTGGGGAAACTTACAAGAGGATTTGGGAACCAAGTTGAGTTTTGGCACCGCTTTTCACCCTCAGACAGATGGTCAATTTAAGAGGACCATTCGGACCCTTGAGGGAATGCTTAGGGCATGTGCAATGGATTTTAAAGGAGCTTAGGATGAGCATTTGCCATTGGTTGAATTTGCTTATAATAATTCGTACTATTCAAGCATTCAGATGGCTCCTTATGAAGCACTGTATGGGAGGAGATGTAGAACTCCTATATGTTGGGATGAAGAAGGAGAAACGAAGCTAATAGGACTAGAATTGATTCAGATGACAGTTCACAAGGTCAAGCTAGTTAAGCAAAGGCCTAAAGTGGCTCAGGAGAGAATGAAAAGCTATACTGATGCCCACCGGAAAGAAATGGAGTATAAAGTCGGTGAGAAAGTCTTCCTTAAGACATCTCGTTAGAAAGGAGTCATGAGATTTGGCAAGAAAGGTAAGTTGAGCCCAAGATATGTGGGTCCTTATGAAATCCTTGAGAGGATTGGACCATTAGCCTATAGGTTGGCACTGCCACTGGAATTATCACAGATTCATGATGTCTTTCATGATTCCATGTTGAGGAGATATACTTCAGATCCGTCTCACATCATTCAGACCGTTGAGGTTCAGTTGAGTGATGATTTGACTTATGAGGAGATTCTAGGGGAGATCTTGGATACTAAGGAAAAGGTCTTCAGGAACAAAATAGTTCAACTAGTAAAAGTCCTGTGGAGGAACCATTCTGTAGAAGAGGCCACATGGGAGCCCTTGGAAGCCATGAAGGGGAAGTATTCATACTTTTTCAATGACCCAGGTAAGAATTTTGAGGACGAAATTCTTTTAAGAGGGGGAGAAATCTTAGCCCTCGAATGTTTTTTGTTAAGCATGATTTAGATAATTATGAGGTTTGGATAGATGAAATATTTTTGGGAGTTATTTTTTTCTATTTATTGATGTCTATGTTAATGGAATTTATTTCGTGGGTTAGTTGAAGTAAAGGTGGTAAATTCATGCATAAAGGGCTATTTTGGGTAGTTTACTTAAGGTTAAAAACACTAAGGCATTAAAAGAAGGTCAAGATGGACTTTTCTCATTCATTAAGGATAAAATGGGAAAGGAAAGGTGTTGTCTTGTGCTTGAGAAGAAGAAAAACGTGGAATAGATGAAGGGAGAAGTAAAATACGAAAATCAAAAGTGAGAAAGAGAGGTTTCGGTGAAGTTGAGAAAGGAATAGAGTTTTTGGCTAGGTTTCATCTTTTGTTATTCTTAAAGAGAGAGTTTAAGGTTACTCAAGAAGGGAAAAAGAAAGAGGAAGGGAAGAGATTTCTTTAGAGCCAATAATCTCAAAAATTGGTGAAGATTCAAGGCAAGTTTGATTTTTTTTATACTGGGTATATGGAAGGGGTTTTGGCTTATGAAGTTTAGGAAATACATGGGCTTTAGCAATCTAAAGTCAATTTCAGTGAATGTAGTTTATGGGTTCGTGATTTTGAATTCCTATTGAATGGGAATTTTATCATTTATGAAGGAAATCAAGGAGGAGTTCAAGAGAGGCAAGAGGAAAGCCATCCTTAAGCCAATTGTTAAGCAAGGACTTCAAGGTGGGTTACGGTTTTATAACTAAGTGATAAGCCAATAATGTTTTCTTTTAAATTATGGAAATAAATGATTTCAACTATTTCATGAACGTACTTTATGACTCTTGAATGCTTTGAGAATGTGTTATATGTTTTGTATGGGCATATTGTGTTGACGAATTATGTAAAGATTGTGCAAATGATTTTTGAAATGACATTATGCTTGAAAAATCAAGTTTCAGAAATGTGCCATCTAGGCAACAAATTTACAAGTATTGAGATACATGTTATGTCGGTTTGGTTTGGTCCATTCTGTATGTCAAGCGCACTTTGACTATAGGCTTCTTCCGCCTGCCCGCTAGTGGCATGAAGCTCCTTTATGTACTTCCTCACGTTTACGACTACACAAAACCACTATGCGGGATTATATTAGTTCGTTCTGTTTATGACTACCCATGACCCTTTTCGGGAAAATGTGCTACATCGTTCTGTTTATGGACCTTCCAAACCATTTAGATGTGTTTATGTGTTCATGATATATTGACAAGATTGATGCATACCTGATTTGCATTATTGAGAATTTGGTTGAGAATTTCAAAAATATGTGTTTGGTGATTAAATCGTGAATTTTTGTTACAACAAAAATAAGTGTTTCAAAGGTTTTGCTTGTTATTGGTTATAAAATTTTCACCCACGAGCTTTAAGCTCGCCCCCATTCCTTCCCCTCTCTAGGTGACAAGCAAGAGATTGAGTGAAAAAGAATCGAGGCATCACTCCAAAATTTGCTTTTTTTCGTGTTTTAAGCTAAATTTGTAACTACAAGGCTTTAGTTGCATTTGAGCATATTACTACTGTTCATGTATCTTTTGTATTTTGGCATTTTGAAATATTGATGTATTGTGGCTGAAAATGCCCACTAAAGCTTTATAAAAATTCTTATATTTTAATGTTAATGAAGTATGTTTGTGTTTTGCTGATGATATGTCAAATTTGTTCATTGCATTTTTTCAAGATTTCCATAAGGGGGAGAGTTTGTTTTCTGGCTTCGAGGGAAATACTGTATTGATTTAGGCTGAATTAGATGAAATTATTTTCTTGAAAGTTGTAGAATATTTTCCTATCTTTCCAATGATATATAGTATGAAATTTTTGGAAATTTGAGTTGAGAGATATGATTGTTAGAAATTGGTGATTTTGCATAGGGTGAACTTTCGAGACAGCTACATTAATTAGAAATTTTAACCCTTATAGGGGCAAAAATTGTTTTTGAGGTCTTCATCAAAGTTGTAGATCTTTCGTTTAGCTTTCCATTGATATAAAGTTAGTAAATTTCGGAGTTCTGAATCAAAAGTAATAGAAGTTTGAATTTGATGTCGGTGAAGAAGAGAGAGCGCAGGCCCACCCGAATGTCGTGGTCATGCATGCACTCAATTGCGACTCTGCAGGACCACCAAAATGTCGCGATTGCTCCGCTGAATCACCCAGATGTCACGGTTGTGCATGTGCACGATTGCGACTTCCCTTTTTATCCTAAGAAGGTTATTTTCTGAACATATTTTGATCTTTTATTGTAACTTCTTCTCTAGACCTCCAAATGTCCTGATTTTTAAAGCATTGGATTTCTAACAGATTTCTCAATCTCTCCATAAAAATTTATAGCTTTTGGAATTAAGCTAAAAAAATTTATTGAATCAAATTGAGGGGATCGTTAGGAAGAAATTGAGTTGGATATTTTACTGAACATGCTTCAGTATTTTGGTGATATCTTGACCTATAGGACTCCAAATATGATGATTCTTATCCCTAAATAAACTAGAGACATAGGGCTACAAATTATATAAAGAACTCGAATGTTAATTTAGTCTCTAAGACTTTCAATTTCAGGACGGACTTTGAGAATAGTGTGTTGGTTTATTCTAAGAATAGTCCGAAAATGGTTGGGCTATAGCTTTTAGATTTTTTCTCTAAATTGAATGATTTTGGTGTCATTAGAAACCTAATTCGATGGGGGGGAAATGTCTTGAAGAAGTAAAATTGAAATTCCTTTTTGAGATGTCCCAAAACCTGTTCGGAATTAAGTGAGATTAGTTCATTTTTTAGGTTTGACTTGGTGTGGGCATGCCATCCTTATGGGATGCGCATCTAGATGTCACGTAGGATGTCGGGCACGTGAGTCGCAAAGGCAAGTTTCCAACACTTATGGTATCAGAGTGGCTTGGTTGAGGTCTAGGTTTAGGACAAGATTTAAGGAGTATCCTAGGTACGAAATGGGTAGGTTAAGATATGAAATGTACATGCATGGTTTTAAATGAACTTCTTACATTGTTTGAAATTGTTTCACATGATTTGAAATTGTTTTATACAATTTGAAATGATTTGCATACTTTGACAATTTTTTTACATGAATAAAGGTTTTCCATGGTTTTATATTGAAGGAATGAAAATGACGCCTCGTAAAAGAACTCGAGGAGCTGCGACTCGATCTCGCTCTCGTCAAGGGAGCACGGATGAACCCTATGTCCTACAAGATGCGGGGACACATTCTGCTCTGGATTTTGAGGCACCTAGTGTGCAACATGAGGTGCCTCCACCGCCTCCTCCTACGCCTCAAGCAAACCCCATGGATCCACAGTTCTTTTAGGCCTTTGCTCAGGCTTTCACTTATGCCATGAACCAAGGATCTCAAGTTCAGATGCAAGCTCCAATAGAGAGGAGTGGACAGTATGATAAGCTTCGCAAGTATGGGGTTGTGGATTTCAATGGGACTACAAATCCAGAAGAGGCTGAAGCCTGGTTAAAGAGGACAGAGAGAGTCCTGCTTCAGATGAAGTTCTTCGATGAGGAGAAGTTAGATTATGCAGTCAGTCTACTACAGGGGGATGCACTCCATTGGTGGGAGTCAGTGCCCCACAGTCAGGTCATGCCACCAGTACTGACATGGAGAGACTTTTTGGAAGCTTTCAGGAGGAAGTACTTCTTAAGGATATATATCTAAGAGAAGGACAAGGAGTTCCTAAATCTCACATAGACGGATATGAGTGTAAGTGATTATGAGCTAAAGTTCACTTAGCTTTCTTGATATGCAGCCAATATTGTGCTGAATGAGGAGGATAAGTGCCGCAAGTTTGAGGAAGGACTTCACTTGGGGATCAAGGAGAAAGTCTTGATCCATAACTTCTGTGACTACCAACAGTTGGTAGATGCTATACTCTAGGCTGAAAAACTGGAGAATATAAAGAATGAAGTGAACAAGAAGAGGAAGATTCGAGAGCAGTCTTCCAAAAAGGGGATGAGTGCTCCAATGCCTGAGAGGAGTACAAGAAGTCACCAAACATAGAGTGAAGTAGGAAGTAGTGGTCCTTCCAAGAATAAGCAGGCAAGGGCAGTTTCCTCAAATGTGGGAGGCACTAGAGGGGTGGAGAGGAGCAGGAACATGAACCCTCAATGCGACCATTGTGGGAAGTTTCACAAAGTAGAGTGCTTCAAGTTACTTGGAGCATGTTTTCGATGTGGAGACAAGGGACACATGATCAAGGACTATCCCTAGATATCGAGGCAAGAAGGGTCGCAGATGCAAGCTTTGAGGAGGGCTGAAACAGTGGGGACTAGATCAGTCACTAAAGTGGGCAGTTCTGCAACGGTGAGGAAGGCTATTCCTTTGGGAAGGCTAAGAGGTCAAGCATAGGCAAGAGTTTTTGCCACGACGAGGGAGGAAGTAATAGCTGCACTAAAGGTTGTCACGGGTATGACCCAATTATTTGATTCAACAATATATTTACTAATTGATTTTGGTTCCACGCATTCTTTTGTTTCTGCAAGTATGATTTTACATGGTGTGAATTTAGTGCCTTTGAATAGTCCTTTGCTTGTCAGTACACCTCTAGGGAGGAATGTAGTAATCAGTCAAGTATATAAAAGCTGTGAGCTCTTTATTGATGGTGCTAGACTGGTAGTGGATTTACTACCACTAGACCTAAAAGGCTTAGATGTTATACTTGGAATAGATGTTATGGGGAAATATCATGTGAAGTTGGATTGTGGCCTTAAGGAGGTGGATTTTAATCTGGGCAACAGTGAGAGGGTGATTTTCAGAGGGGACAAGAAAGCGGCATCACCAAGAATTATTTTTGCTTTGCTAGCTGACAAAATGATAAAGAAGGGGGGTGTGAAGCCTTCTTGGCGCATGCTCTGGACACTGATGTGGAGGAAGGGAGGTTAGAGGATTTTTTCAGTTGTACAGGAATTTCCTGATGTGTTCCCTGTTGGACCCCGAACCTTTTTGCAAGTTAGGACTATTAAATGAGAAATGGTTTATGATTATTCATGTATAAACAAAGAAGAATTCATGAAATTG
>JANVCL010000004.1:23415811-23427142 GCA_026546855.1 Erythroxylum incrassatum | reverse complement strand
ATGAGAACTCTTATATCTCCAATCTCTTTTCAAATCAAGAGTCTCAGGAATATCTTCAACTTTGTCTAAAAGAGTTTATGATGGTGACACCTCTTCACTATCAACCAAAGGTATTGATAGGGTTTCATTATCAGTATCATCTCTCTTACTTGCTTGATAACTATCATCAAAATTGACAAGAATAGTCTCCTGAATAGTCTTAGAGGTAAGGTTGTAAACCCTATAAGCTTTTGAAGATAATGAATAACTTAGAAAAATTCCCGAATAAGTCTTATAATCGAATTTATCCTGAATTTCCTTTGTATTCAATATAGAGCACTTGCAACCAAATGGATGGAAGTAGGATATATTAGGATTTCTTCTATTCTATAACTCATATGGAGTTTTCTTCAATAAAGGTCGCAGAAGTATTCTATTTTGAATATAACAATTTGTATTCACAGCTTCTGCCCAGAAGTACTTAGGAAGATCCATCTCATATAGCATAGTCCTTGCCATTTCCTGAATCATCATGTTCTTTCTTTCAATAACTCCATTTTGTTGTGGAGTTCTAGGAGCAGAGAAATTATGGAAAATTCCATTCTCCTCACAAAATATTCTAAACTTCTCATTTTCAAACTCACCACCATGATCACTTCTAATACTAGCAATACAAATTTCTTTTTCATTCTGTAACTTTTTGGAAAGCACTTAAAAGACTCGTCTTTATGTGATAAAAATAGTATCCAACAAAATCTAGTGAAATCATCAACAATAACAAGACCATACTTCTTTTCGCTAAGACTTAATATCCTACCTTGACCAAATAAATCCATATGTAACAACTTTAGGGGTCTAGATGAGGTTACAATGCTTTTAGAAGAAAACGTTGTTTTAATCTATTTTCCTTTATGAAAACTTTCACAAAAGAAATCCTTGTTAAAACTTATTTTTGGTAAACCCCTTACCAAATCATGTTTGATCAACTTAGAAATATGTTTAAAACTAACATGACCTAGCTTTTTATGCCAAATCAGCTTTTCTTCTTCAGTTGATATAAAATAAGAAATATTTTGATTTTGAAATCTTCTAAATTGATTTTGTAAGGTTATTTTATCTTTTTCCAGAAAAGAATATGGACTCATCCTTATTTTTGACTTCACAAGAATTTTGATTGAAAGACACTTTAAAACCAAAATCACATAATTGACTGAAACTAATCAAATTGTGTTTTAAACCATCAACTAGTAGCACATTATCAATACATGCAAAGGAATCTTTACCGATTTTACCGATTCCAATTATCTTGCCCTGCTGGTTGTCTCCAAAAGTTACGGATCCTCCCTTCTTATACTGAAGATCTAGGAATATAGACCTTCTTCCCGTCATGTGACGCAAGCATCCACTGTCCAAGTACCAATGGTGCTTGCTGCTTCTTCCAAGGAAGGATATCTGTAGGAGATATTATTTGTCTTTTAGGTACCCTGATTTTCTTAAGTCTTTTGGGGTTAGTTCTAGCATAATTCATAGAATAATGATGATGCAACTGATGACATTTCTTATGATAATGAGGCTAATGAAATTGCTTCCTATAAGGAGTAGAATTCTTTTTATGCTGAGTATGGTTTTTCGTAAACCCTAATCCAATTTTATCATTAGGGTGTCTGTATTTCCCTAATATGTCGTTCTTTTTTTTGTAGTCTTTATAAATGTTGATAGATCTGTTGAAAGACTGTTAATTCTTAGCTTCAGCTGATTGATCTTTTCAGATCTATCTATAACTACCTTTTTCTTCATCTTGTCTACTTGTTTCTTTAAGCAGACGTTCTCCTTTTCTAACACTTGCGTGTTTTTCAAGTTTTCTATGTACTTTTTTTAAGCAATTTATACTGCTTCAGAATTGCATAAGAATCTTCTAATAACTCTGAATATGCATCTTGTAATTCACTAAATTTTGAGGTTACCTCCTCATCACTATCTCCTTCAACTACTAGGAAAATATTTGCTTGTACTGATGCCTCTAAGTCAATATTTGATTTGGATGAATCCAGATCTTCCCAGGTTGCCATCATGCTTTTCTTGCGTTTTCTACTCTTCTTTAGCTTTCTTTTCAACAATGAACATTCGGACTTGTAATGTCCCGATTTATTGCATTCGTAGCAGATGATGGATGTCTTCTCGTTCTTTCCTTCATCTTTGCTATTCTTCTTGAAGGAGAGTTCCTTGTTTCTTTTTTCTTTTTCTTCCACTTACGTCTAATCTTTCTCGAGATAAAGGATAGTTCATCATCTTCTTCGCTCGAATCTTAATTTGACTCACTAGAGTCGTCATTCTTAACTTCCTCAATCTTCAACGCTTTCGACAATGAATTCCTCTTCCTTTAATTCTTATGATTCTTCAGTCCGACCTTCAATGCTATTGATTTATCCTGACTGGGCTTATCTTTTGCATCGAGTTCAACTTCATGTATCTTCAAGGATCTAAGCAATTCATTAAGCTTCAACATGCTCAAATCCTTGGCTTCTTGTACAGTTGTGACTTTTGGTCTCCATCTCTTCAGTAGACTTCTTAGGATCTTTCGAACATGATCTTGGTTGTCATAAGTTCTACCGAGAGATTTAACTCTATTGATGATAGTTTGAAATCTTCCAAACATCTGGTCGATAGATTCTTCTTCCTTCATCTTGAACAGCTCATATTGGTGTATAAGAATACTTATCTTGGATTCCTTTACTTGATTGGTGCCTTCGTGTGCGATGGATAGCGTATCCCACATCTCCTTCACAGTGTTACATCCGTGAACTTTATCGTACTCACTTCTGTGTAGGGCACAACTTAAAAAGAACTTGGCCTTCGAATTCAATTGGAATCTCGCTTTTTGTTCTGCAAACCATCTGATTCGTGGAATAGCATTTCCTTCGTCATCTACTGGTATATACGGTCCATTTTCTATTATTTCCAAAAGATCAATATAAGTAGACTCAATGAAGAGCCACATCCTGTCTTTCCAGTAATGGTAGTATTCTCCATTGAACGCAGGAGGTCTAGTGACAGAGGCGCCCTCAGCTATATATATGTGTGACTCTACCATAGATCTTTATCCACACTTTGTTATGGTGGTTCTTGGACACTGAGCTCTGATACCAATTGAAGTAAATCACACGTTAGTATAGACTTTATATTTGATATACAAAATGCACAAGAAAGGGGGTTTAAATTGTGTATCATTTTTTAAGAACAATCCCCTTTTTAAAAACTTCTTTTGAAAACTTGCTCTTTCAGAACGATTGAATAAGCGTTTAACGAAGTATTGCAATTCGCTTTTAAGTACTTGTTTAAAACAATAAAAGTAAAGTTTAGAGTTGAGAATAAGAATAGACACAGCAGATTTATACTGATTCACCCCAAACCGTGGGTTACGTCCAGTCCTCAGAATCCTTTCTGAGATTTCACTAAACTTCTAAAAAATACAAGTATTCTTTTCACCGAGCCTCTTCAGGTCTTTTACATTAAGTATTCTTTTCACACTTAGCCTCTTCAGGCTATCTGTTTTTCTTCTTTCTACTGAAAGATGTTTCGAGCTTTGTTACAGACAATATTAGCTCTAGAATTTAGCACAACGAATAATATTTCTAGCTTTCAAATCTCTAGCTCTTGTAAAATTCACTAACTTCTACAGTCTTTGACTCCGACTCGTATTTATAGCCTTCGTTTTCAACTGCTTCTTTCTTCTTCTTTCTTGATCTTTGAAGAAATAGTTATTTAGTTAAGTTCTGTAACTAACTCAGACTGATTCATCATCTGACGTGGTATCGGATCTTTGTCTTAGTTTCTTCCGTCTCATTTTGCTTCCCTCTTATTTTTGCTTCCATCTCATTTTTCTTCTGTCTCATTTTTCTTCTTTCTCATTTTGCTTCCGTCTCATTTTGTCTGGGCTTCATCTTACTTTATTCTTTCATTGTTATTTGGTTTTCATCAAAATTATTAATCGTAAAGTCATTTTGACTTAACATGTAACGCATACCACAAAGAGTAGGGTAATGACTTCAAATCCTATAGCAAAGAAGGTTGATATCAAATATCCTTTGAGGTCTGCATAAGATTCCACTTCTTTGATGAATTCAATAGTTATAATGAGGAAAGTTGCAAGACAAACATAAAATATAGCCTTAAATAATAAAGATGTAGCAATTTCTACATATATAATTAGTAACAATGATGAGTTTACTTTTGTTTTTTCTCTCGATCCAAAAGAATAGCATGCACAAATTAAAGTAGGTAAAATGATTAAAATATATAAAAAAAGAGTAATATTTCCAAAAAAAAGGTAAATAGAAACACAAAACATAATTTGCAATAATAACTAGTAATTAAGGTGCAGCTAGAAATGGTCCATAAATTTTTTTTTTGAAAGTTGATAATATATTGACTCTGTAATGTAATTACATCAAAGTTGAGGGCAGAATCATAAATTCCTAGATTCCTACATCCAATTAAAGGTAATGCTTTGAACACTTATATGAACAAAAGGTAAAGTTGATTTAATCTAGAGTTTTATTCGTTACTGCTTCTTCCTAAACTTATATCATCTTCTTTCATGCCTTTCTACTGAGTGCTTCCAAGGATCTCTTTGAGAGTTACTGTGTTAGCCCCTGAATTTTTTTTATTTGATTAAGCATGATTGGATGAATTTTGAGGTCTTGATGGATTAATTTGTGTTGAACTTAATTAGCATGTTAGTGTTAATTAGGTTATGTGGTATAAGTAATTAAATTGAAGTGTTAGAAGTGATAAGTTGCCTAAGGGGTAGTATGGGAAGACCACATAAGCTTTTAATTTGCAAGGCTAATAAGTGAGGGCAATATGGACATTTTAGCATCATTAATGGTTTAAAAGGAAGAGAAATGAGTTGTCTTTCATTTTTAAAGAAGCAAAAACGAATTTGAGAGAAGAGAAGAGAGGGAGAGTCGTAGGTGGAGGAAAGAAAAGAAAGTTGAGTTAGGTTTTGATTTTTCTTAACCTTTAAGAGGGATTTTGAGAGTGAGCAGGAAGAGAAAAAGGAAGAGGAAGGTTCAAGCTTCCGTTAGAGCCAAGAAACCCTTTGGTTGGGTGAAGATTTAAGGTAAGTAATTTTTAATGTTTTGGATTTTTGAAGTGGTTTTGGTTCAAAGAGCTTCGGAATTGGATGGGTTTAGGTATTCTAGGATCAATTTTATGCTTTGGGTTCTTTAGGTTTTCCAATTTGAACTCTATTGAATTGGGACTTTTGTGTTAATGTTGAAGAAAATCAAGGGAGGCAAGAGGAGCAAGAGGAGAGGCCCAATTGAGCAAGCTTTCAAGCAAGGAAACCAAGGTGGGTGACATTTTTATAATTGAGTTAATAGGCTATTCAATGTTCTTCTATAAATGTAATTAATGATCTTTCCAACTACTTTTAAGTGAGCATTTATGGTTCTTTAAATGATTGAGAATATGCCCTATGTGGTTGTTGTGTGTGAAGTTTGGAAATAAGTTCTAATTGCTTTACAAGTATGGTATTTGTTGCTTTTGATTGAGTTGAAAAATGGTTGTTATGATTGGTATGATATTTTAGTTGTTGAATTGTGTGAATTGTGCAATGATGCTAGAAATGCATATGATATATGTCATGCTCATGACATCAAGTTTTCAAATTGTGTTACATGGGCAACATGTTTCAAGTTCATGAATTACATGTATATGGGTTTGTGGTGGTTTGTTCTGTCGATCAAGTGCACTTGTCTAAAGGCTTCTCCTGCCTGCCCGCTAGTGGCATGGAGCTCCCTCGTATACTCCCATAAGTTCACGGCTACGCAAGACCACTTTGTGGAATTGCGATAGTATGTTCTGTTCACGGCTACACAGGACCCTTAAGGGAAATGTGTAGTACGTTCTATTATGGATCCACCCAAACCATTTTGATGTGTTTAATTTGTTCATGGTGTGTCTAATTTGTTTTTGTTGTGTTTGATTGGTTATGATATACTGGCAATGTTGATGAATGTATAGCTTATGTGAATTTGTGAATTGGATTGACAATTTTAAGAATTGAATGTTGTATGGATTTCAAATGAGGTTTTGCAATAATCATGAAAGTTTTGAGTGATTTCTCTTATTACCGTTTATAAAACTGTTACCCACGAGCGTTAAGCTCACCCTCCCCCCCTCACCTTCCCACCCATAGGTGATGAGCAAGATGTTGAGCAATCAAGTTGAGCGTCAAGGCTTCACTCCAATTTTCCATTTTGCACTTTTGTTCTTTTGATCTTTGAAGTTAGAATTTGTAAAACAATGCTTTAGATGCATTTTGAGAAATTGTTGTTTTTGTTAAGTTTGTATTTTGGATTATGATGTAAGTGGCTTGAAATGCCCACTAAAGCATGGAAAAAACCCTTATTTTGATGCAAATGAAATATAAATGCATTATGTTGTTTATGTCATTTCAAGTTTTTACATTGCCATTTTCAATTTTCATAAGGGTAGGAATGTAATTCAAGTGAAATTATGGAAACATTTGGGTAGAATTGATGGAATTTTTTTTCTTGAAAGTTGTAAAAGATTTCTCTAGCTTTCCAACGATATGAAGTTTGTGATTTTTGGATGTCGGAATAGAGAGATATGGGTGTTACAAGTTAGAATGTTGTATATAGTTTGTGTATGTGCTAGCTTTGATGATTGAGTGGAATTTGAGGTTTTGATGACCCAATTGAGTTAAGATTTGAGAATTTTGGTGAGATGAACTTGGTGTTTGAGTTGTTATGAAGTGTTTAGGCATTAGAATAAGTGATTTTGGGAGGTTTACAAGTATTTATAATGTTAGGATGGTTGTTGGAAGCATTGGAGGGGCAATGGAGGGCTTTGGGGAGCCCCCATGTCCGTTAAACGGACATGGATGTCTGTTTAACGAACCTTTTCGGGTGTAAAAATACCCCTTGCCTTGTCTATGTCCGTTAAACGAACATGGATGTCCGTTTAACAGACATTCTCGGGTCAATTTGGCCTCTTAAGCCCGATGCATGTCCGTTTAACAAAAATTCACGGGACCAACTGTGTTTTTTGACCACCTTAGAGGCCAAATCACTTTCTGTGGTCTTCATGAAAGTTGTAGGTCTAGATGTCTTCATTATAATGGTTTAAAAATGAACGCCATCTGATATCTAGATTGAAAGTTATGGCGATCGAAGCATGATAGGTTCAAATCGATTTGGGGTATAAGCATGGTCTATTCTTTTGGGCATAACTCCCTCATCCGAACACCAATTGAGGTGATTCTTGGACCAATAGATTCCTAAGACATGTATCTTTCTCCCAATAAAAATTTGTATCATTTTGAGTTCATTTGAGAAATCTTACATTACAGTAAGTAAGAGGTCGGTTAGGATAGCATGTTTGGGGTATGAGCACACTTAGGCTTTTTAAGCATATCTTGAGCTAGAGAACTCTGATTGAGGTGATTCTTACTTCAAAGAAAATTAGAGACTTAAAGTTACAATTTCTTTGAAGAAGTAAACTTATGATTTTGATGATTGATTAGTGTGCGCTCACCACCATTGTGGAATGACAGCAAATGACCTTCAGGGTTTCAAGCACAAGGTTTTATGTTTCCGAAAGTTGGGCTCTGGAAACGAGGTCCAACATACATTGTGGTTTTTGTACGTTTTTTTGCATGGAACATGTCTTATTCTGTCATCAAACAAACAATTCACCGTAGAAAAGATAAAAACAACTAAAAGTTAATGTTTTCTCCCATTAATACAGAGGACATGAAGCCAAACTGTGCTGATAGTTGCAAAACATAATCAAATGGCGAACTTTCTAGTTTTTTTTAAAGTCATACAAAGTTTTTTTCCAAACTCCTGTATAGGCAACAAATTATGCTCTTTGACCTTTTGTTGATATGACAAGATAAATTAATCAATAACTATCAAATATTGAACGTGGATTGTTCAAATATTTATTCCATGTATTTTGTGTAAATAATTTTGACGAAAAGACTTTAATAGAAATAGGTCGTAACTATTTTAAGTACGTATGAGATATTTTTTTAAAATTTTATAGACCACAAAATATTTTAGTAAAGAGAGGCAAATAACATAAATAAATTGAGATCTTTTACTATTTAATTTTTTTAAAATTTTAATCAATTGAAATTAAATAAAATCATTTTTTTAATTCGTTTTTTTGATTAGATTTTGACAAAACTTAGAGATAGTGAAAAGATTAGAAATTGCTAAGTTGAAATTAATAGGTTAATTTTGATTTGACTGAATTTAAATGAATGTAATTGCTAAGTTGAAATTAATAGGTTAATTTTGATTTGACTGAATTTAAATGAATGTAATTGCTAAGTTGAAGTTAATAGGTTAATTTTGATTTGACTGAATTTAAATGAATGTGTGCTAAGGGACAATTTTTCAATGAAGGTGTCTACTAAACATGCTAATGCACTTTTTTCTCATGGAAGGTATGCCAATAGTTTATTTTTATATCAAAAGTGTTTAACGACTATGTCACTGAGTTGCTTTCTTCACTAAAAGTGGTTAATGACCATACTAAGGGGTTGTTTTTCTACTAAATATGTGCTAAAGGGTTATTTTCTCACAAAAGAGGTCCAACAATTTTATTAACGTACTGTTTTCAACGGTACCAAAATTACTCGACGCTATGTTATTGGACTGCTTTTCCCACCTAATTTTCAAATACAAAGATAATTAATCCTTTAGGTAGGATTCAAATTAAAAAAATAAAATTCAGGGTAATAAAGAAATCGAATTCAAATATTTAAAATAAATCAAAAATTAGATTATTAATTATTAATTTAAATTTAAGTCTAACATACATCTCATCAGGTAGACTAAAACCAATGCAGCTTCGAAAGGTACAACTTAGGCATCCATCTAATGATTTTTGTGGTTTTGCAGTCATAAATAAGCCTATTTTTTTAATCTGAGGTTTCAAGAAGTGCTTTCAAAAGAAATGCATTTTACCCCTTCGAGTGATGCCATCGCCAGAGGAAATGAGCCATATCAAGTATACGAGTATTTTGTCCTTGTTTTTCAAAATGTGCAAGTGTGTGAGAGTTGCTCTTCCGTTTACGGGACATTTTCCCTCTCGGCCTTTGCAATAAACACACTCATAACTTTCTGTTTTCTCTCTTCCTTCAAGGGCCTCCAACTCCAAGCCCTCTCTAAATAATCCGAGAAACAAAAAGGATTAGGGTTTTGAATTAAAATCAAGGAGAGTGAGTGAGAGCAAGAGCGAGAGAGAAGAAAAAAGAAGACGAAGAAAAAAGAAGAAGAATGGTGAGTGAACAAGACATGGGCGGGTGGACCGATCTCCTTCACTCTTCGACCAAGCTTCTCGAGCAAGCTGCTCCTTCTTCTCAGTTTCCTCCTCTTCAGGTCTTTCTCCATTTCTCTTTTCCGTTGTCTGTTCGTTTCTTCACAAAGTATATCTGAATTTTTCTAAGCTATTTCTCATGTATACCGAATAACTCGAAACCAGTCTTTTAGTTTGTCTTTACGTAACAATGGTGCTCCCAATCTCATTGCTTCTTCCTGTTCTAGTTGTTGGAAGACTAAAATTGGCTTATCAATGTTGATCCCATTCTCTTTTTAAAAGAGCATTTGTAACCTCAGTAATGGATGGTGTTCGGAACCCCTTTGTTCCATACTAGCCATTATGGTTTCATTTTTGTTTTTGTTCTTGTTCAGAGAAACTTAGACCAGTTAGAAGCCCTATCAAAGAAGCTCAAGGCCAAAACCCTAAGGAATGAGGCCCCGTCTCAGTCTATTGCTGCTACGAGGTGATTTTCTAACACTTGGGATTATCACCCATTAAACTACACATTATTTCCCCAGAAACCATGAGAGAATTTCTTATAAACTTTCAGGAGGATAGAGTTAAATTTTCCACTCTATTTTGCTTTGCATTCCATCTACCCTACTAACTAAAAATACGAAGGGCATATTATTTTCTTAATGTTTTACTCTTTCACAGGCTTCTTGCACGTGAAGGAATAAATGCTGAGCAACTTGCTCAAGATCTTAAGTCTTTTGAGTTGAAGGTAAATATTCTTGTTCGATCTAGTTGATTTCTGTGGTGGATTAGTGCAAATTTCCTTTCAACTTTCCTTTTCTTATTTGTTGGTTTCTTTTCCTCTTTGAAGACAACATTTGAGGATGTGTTCTCAACTGAGGCTACAAGCATTGAAGAATATCTACAACAGGTAGTTTTGAACTCTTAATTATAGACTCTTATGTGACTTAACTTACCCTAAACCTAGTGTATTTCTTTGATTCTAATATTTGAGTTGTGGATTGTCTTCCATCACAGGCTTAAGTATTTTGCGTTCATATTGATTAGTCATCAAACTTTTTGATGTTTAAACCAACCAAGTGTTATAAAGGTATTGAAACCTGTGAATACAACTATGTATCTACTAGCTTATAAGTTTTGGTGCACTAGCGCTTAGAAAAGAAGGATAAAGAACATGAGAGATTTCACCCAGGAAGTGTGGCCCTGGCTTTGCATTAGGCAAGCCATAATGTTTCTGAAATAGAAAATCTTTCACTTCTCCTATTTCATGAAATATTTATGGTCAATTCTTCATGTTTCTGTTTCTGTTTCGTGTCTAGCTCTTGCTTTTTGCTTGCGATTCTCTACTTTAATTTTCTTAGTTAATTATTTGCACAAGTGAGAAATTGATTTTGTAATAAGTTATACTTTGTCTTCGTTCATATATAGTTTCCAGTTCTATGCATGGTTATAGTATGTATGAATGTCTTCACTGCTTCTACATCACATAGGATCACTCTATTTAGTAGTGATAACTGTTCTCCTAGTGTATTTCGTCTTACTTGTTAGATGTTGTCTTGATGCTCAATGGCAATGAATTAATTCTCTTTTTCTTTCAACCTTTTTGGTACAGGTTCATGAAATGGCCATGGTTTCTGCCATACAGGAAGCTCAAAAGGATAATCTTAGAAGTTTTAATGATTATATGATGAAGGTTTTGGAGGTTCGTGCTGATTCAATGTTTGATTTGTTATAGTTTTCATTTCCTTATGGAATTTGGACTTCATGGATATAAACAATGGAGCAATGGGCTGCCCTTTTAGCATGCATTACTCGTCTTTTTGTATGTTCCCGAAGAGATTGTGGGTCTCTTTACACCTTATCCTTATGCAACTTCATCTCCTCTTCAGTTTCCTTGACATATAACATGCAATTTTTCAAATTTCCTACTATTTTGGCCTTAGTACATCCATAAATGTTTAGGCGGTAGTACACTATAGTCCATTGGGGGAATCAGAGTTTGTGAAAAGAGGGAGG
>JANVCL010000004.1:23359572-23373947 GCA_026546855.1 Erythroxylum incrassatum | reverse complement strand
TGGGGTTGGGGGCACGGGGGTTTCTCAAGGAATTTTATTTTTAAAATATATTTAAATTTATTTTACTTACATGTAAAATAGTGTGATAGGTTAGCTTATCTGGCCCTCTACATCAACCACTCTAATGAGTGGAGTTAAACGGACCTGACATCTTGGTTATATTTGAAACAAATTGGATTACGCATTTTATTAATTTTTTAATAGTTCTAGCTAGTATTGAGATATTAATTAAATTTAAAATATAATTAACCCTTTAAAAAAACTGTAAGCCTTTCCATAAACTTAATTTAATAGAGATGATTTGTTAGTTTTCTTACTTGCATCTTGTTTTCAATCTCTCCTAATGCTTTTCTTGTATTTTGTTTTCAATCTTTCCTAATGCTTTTTTATGGAAGTTCTGCTATTAACATTTTGCTAATAAATTTAGGCAATTAAAGGATATTATTATTTGAAGAATCTACAATGAGGACTTTATAATAATAATGCTATATATTGCAGGAAGATTGGCAAAAGGAAAAACGTGACTTTCTTCAGAGCTTGAATCGGATATCAACTTTGCCTAGAACTAACTTAGTTGATAGCTCTGGTCCTACACATCCAGGTCCATTGATGTCTGTAACTTCCAGTTCTCAAGTTTCCTCTGGCAGATCAGACATGAAGCTCATACCTATAGCAAACAAGCCCATAGTGGAGAAAAAGGCCTCAGCCTATGCTGCTGTTGTGAAGAATCTTAACAATGCAAGAGAGCGTGGCTTAATATTTAAAGTAAGGGTGGTTGTTTGTTCTTTTTCCATACTTCTTCCCACACCGTGTGTGAAAGATTTATATTTTAATTGGTTTTAGTAAGATAAATCTTCATCTGAAGTAATGCTGGCTGTATCTTCGTTGCTTAAACTTCTTCCTGCACCATGT
This sequence comes from Erythroxylum incrassatum, assembly GCA_026546855.1. Taxonomy (NCBI): domain Eukaryota; kingdom Viridiplantae; phylum Streptophyta; class Magnoliopsida; order Malpighiales; family Erythroxylaceae; genus Erythroxylum; species Erythroxylum incrassatum. The sequence goes on along the minus strand of JANVCL010000004.1, from coordinate 23,373,035 downwards.
TCTTGTTAGCTAGCTGATTTAAACACATATGTACTGACTTGAAAGACATTAGTAATCGAGCAAAAAGCAGTTATGAAGTGGGTTACAAACGCGTGTTGATGTTTAAATAAAGGGGATTGAACTTGAAGGATCTAAAAAAATGTTGTGGCCACTGAAAAGATTTATATGTACTATGCAGAAGTTGAAAAATCTGTAAGAGCTCCTTTGTACAACAAACCTTGCCATCTTGAAATGCCCAAGAATTTTGTAATGGGGACTCCAAATTAGAAGCAAACTGAATCTTTGGGCTGTTGGGCCTTTGTTTCTCTATCACATTGATCCATTAAAGAAGCAAAAGGGTTTCAATTTCTGTATGTTTATTATCTGCTGTTTATTCTTCTAGCCTGCAACAGCTTTCAAAGTTGTCTATGAAAGTTTGGGGTTTGAAACATCTGCTGGAAAATCAGTTAACATGCAGAAGATATGGCACCTTATTCAGGTAAACCTAAAACATTTTCCTGAGCTTCTTCTGAGGTCATCTAGTTCAGAACTTGTTTGTTTCCTTCTGAGTTTCTGTCATTAGGAAAATCTGACAATGTTAATATGATTGGCAGACACTGCTGGGCGAAAACTCAAGTGTGCAGTGGAACTTTCCAAGAAAAATATCTTTAGTACTTGGTGCAAGGCGCCATCTAGAATGGGGGCATGAAAAATATATGATGGATACAATACAAAGTCATCTTGCACAGGTATTAGAAGTGTGGATAATTTTTCACACCAATCTTGAAATTGATATTTGCCATAAATCAGTTTTCGTTTCTCAACTCGTTAAAGTCTTGTCCTTGATGCATTCTTGCTTCTGCTCTTCATTAATGGTTTCCTGTTTATTGTGATCTTACGTCAGGCATCCCTTGGCGGAGCAGTTGGAAATTTACAAAAAGTTCGCGCATTTCTTCGGGTTTGTCTGGCTCTTACTATTTGACTCGACTTACAAGTTACGGCCTTTTCCAAGATTTTATAATATTGTCTTTTTTCCTTTTGTGCAGGTTCGTTTAAGGGATTATGGAGTTCTTGATTTTGATGCAGGTGATATTCGTAGACAGCCTCCAGTGGATACCACCTGGCAACAAGTATGTTGTTTCAGATTATTGTTTAGTTTTTAACAGTTCAAAAATCAAGAAGGAGCAGAGAACTTTGTTAGCATTACCCTTATTCTGAGATTTTGGTGTGATTCGCAACAATAACTGTTTAAAATTATGGGTGCTGCTTGGAAACACAGCTGAATGCAAACCTTGAAAATCACTGCATATGGGTTGCCTAAATGGTCTTGCCTAAAGCTGTTAATGAATCACCTTCATTATACTTAAAATTCTACAAAGAAAGCGCTTTGCATGTTACAAGTGAAATTGGTTAGCATGGATTTTACTGTTCATGAGATTCTTCAGTTTGTTTCACTTGATTCTTCCTGTGAAATAGGAGTTCCCTTATCTTTGTGATCTTGAATCAATTAAAAACTGCTGAGAACGGGCCTCAAGGCCACGTTACATAAGTCCTCTGAGATTGGGAAAACAAAATGAGAAGTTTGGTGTAAGATTTCTCTTGTTTGTATTTGTTGCTCATTACTAATTTGCTTTGTTAAGAAAATGTGACCATTTGGGCTTGTGCTACTTCCACATGTGGTGGGCTGTTTTGGGTTTCATCCTTTGTTACTTGTAAATTTGTAACTTAGAAGACCATTACATAAGGATGAATGGTGTACAAACAACCATGTTATCTATTGCGTATATACACCCATGGTTATGCATTCAAAAGTTGACTGATCAACAGGGTGGTAACATTCATTGGATGTATTATTACTAGTCGCTTTGACTCTTACATTCTTTCATCCTAAATCATGATTTCATGCTTAACAGATTTATTTCTGCCTAAGGACTGGATATTATGATGAAGCAAGAAATGTTGCCCAATCATCCCGTGTCTCGCATCAATTTGCACCTCTGGTAAATGATTATTCTATATCTAAGTCCTAAAAATGTATGTCTTAATAATCAGCCCCACTAAACCTTCCTTTTCTACAGCTTACGGAGTGGATTAATACTGGAGGCATGGTGTCCACTGAAATTGCAGCTGCTGCTTCAGATGAGTGTGAAAAAATGTTAAGAATGGGTGACCGGATGGGTCGAGCTGCATATGACAAGAAAAAGTTGTTACTCTATGCTATAGTATCTGGTTTTCGCAGGCTGATTGACCGCCTCCTAAGAGATCTGCCAACACTTTTCACTACAATAGAAGATTTTTTGTGGTTTACATTGTCAGCTGTGCGAGATGTCCCTAATGGAACCTCACCTGTAAACCTACATGAAGGTTCATCGCCATACAGTTTGGAAGATTTACAGGTTTACCTTAACAAATTTGAGCCCTCGTATTATACCAAAACTGGGAAGGACCCATTGGTATACCCTTATGTATTGCTTTTAAGCATCCAGTTATTACCAGCGGCCTTGTATCTGGCAAAGGAACCTACTGATGAAGGGTGCGATATTGATGCTGTCCACATATCAATTGCACTGGCAGATCATGGAGTTCTGTCTGAAAGCACTGGTGCTGGACAAAAATTAGGAGTAATGGATCCTTATGCAGAGGTCTCTAGCATTATTAGGCAGCATGGATCTGCATATTTAAGACATGGTGATATCCCACTGGCATTGGAATATTATGTACAAGCTGCTGCTGCAGTAGGTGGTGGAGAGGTGTCGTGGACTGGGAAGGCCAGTGCAAATCAGCTGAGGCAGAAAAGTGTAATGCTGAAGCAACTTCTTGCTGAGCTGTTATTACGAGATGGTGGAATTCATCTTTTACTTGGTCCAAGAGGTGCTGGTGATGAAGGCGAATTAGCAAGATTTTTGACCGATTTCAAAGCAAGACAACAATTTCTCCTTGAAACTGCTCGCCAGTGTCAGGAAGCAGGACTCTATGACAAGGCACGTCTCATTTTCTCACCCTAGTTTTCCCATGTCGATGCTAATCTGCATGTTATTTAATTTCTAGTTTCAACTTTTCATCTTTGGGCAGTGAAATCTTTATTCCTAGGAAGGTGACTGCTATCCTTTGGAAGGACAATATTTCTCAGCTTATGTATAATTGTTATCTTCAACTTTTTAATTGGCTCTTGAACAAAAGTTGGGCTGTCAGATGCTGTTCTTTGAAAAACATTGGCTGTAGTCTTGGGCTCTTGCTTTCTTGACATCTGTGCACACATGTTTACTCTTGCATTTAAATGTTTGGTACATCTAATGGTCTTTAGTTATTCTTGTTGTAATATATATTTCTTATTTTTCATTATGTTTGTCAACATTTATCTTGTGAATTTTCTTTTTGTTTATTAGTATAAATTTATTGTGATCTGCAGTCTATAGAAATTCACAAGAGAGTTGGAGCTTTTTCTATGGCACTAGATACCATTAATAAGTGCCTGTCGGAAGCAATTTGTGCCCTTTCACGTTGTAGACTGGATGGTGAGAGCCAGACATCAGGTCTTATTCATTCTGGAAATGAGATTTTGGAGTTGTTCAAGTATTATCCTGAAGTCAGGTTAGTCTGCAACTTTGACTGCTTCCTGCGAGCTTTCATTTCATAATTCAAATCATGATTGACATGGTGCTTAGCTAGTCAGATGTTGCTGATATTGAAGCACATTTAAACTGGTTTCCAAAAGACAGTATTCTTCGTTTAAGGAACTTCTGGGTATACTAGAAAACATTTGCATTAAGATTTTTGAACTATTTTGTATTAATAAAAGATAGAAGTGTAATTCAATGGGATGAATATCCTTTTCTTGTTTTTGAATAGTAGATGGGTTATGGCATACCCCCGAGTTTTAAATATTTCTCAGAACTAACCTTGCTACCTAGTACAGGTATCATCATTGGTGAATTTCTTGGTATAATCATTTCTTTTCATTTGGTGATGATAGTTGTGTATCATTTAATTGCCTTCAGTTTTGTATTTATGATTATTCATTAGAGGCAATGAACTCCTAATTCAGAAGGTTATCTAGCAGTTTGTGGAAGGTATTGTACGGAAACCAAACAAACTACATAATTTTTAAAATGAATTATTAAATCTTTTTCTTTTACAATACTGCAACTAACATTATCAGAATTTGGTATAACTTATTTACCTTTGCATAAGGAAATAACAGACAATATTTAAGAAGGAGAAGATTATACTTTAATTAACTTGGTTTTGTCTGATCTAAAGTTACAGACCACGTATGTCCATTGTTATTTGATCACAATTTTTGTGGATTCTCAATTACAACATTGAATTTTTATTTATGGTAGTCAGAATTTTTTGCATGGTATATTGTTCTTTTTTGTGTACTCTGTATGCCTTGCATTAAATATATCACTTATGGTTTCAGCCTTCAAGAAAGAGAGCGGGTTTTAGAGCAAGAAACTGTGCTGAGACAACTTGAAGCGGTATTGTCTGTTCACAAGTTGGCAAGACTGGGACATCATCTTGATGCTTTGAAGGAAGTTGCCAAACTTCCCTTCCTTCCACTGGATCCTCGAGTGTTGGATGTGAATGCTGAAGCATTTCAAAATGTATCTCCTCATGTTCAAGCATGTGTACCAGACCTTTTGAAGGTTACTCTTGCATGTCTTGACAATGTACCGGATTCTGATGGATCTCTTCGTGCTATGAGGGCAAAGGTTTGTTGAAAATACTATCTTTTTGCTATTCTGCATGTTTCCTTTATACGGGTCATCTGTTGCTAAGGTTTTCTTAACTGCACCTCCTTTATATTTGGCCATTATATTTAATCTCCAAGTGGTATCTTCCATCATTTGCTTCTTTTGTGCCATCATTTGCTTTGTGATTCTAGATGAAGACCCACATGTGAAAGATGAAGACACCAACGAAATGCATGCCCATATTAAAACTGTAGTCACATTTACTTATGGGGGGAAGCCCAAATATAATTCAAAACCCTGAAAAGAAATGTTGGTTTAATTTTTCTATTAATTGAATTTTGTGCATGGTGCTATACTTTTTTCTTTCATCAACCATTTTTTCTAGAAGGGATAGAGGTCTATCTTTCAGTGGTTGAAATATAAACTTTGTTCTGTTGCTATAGATGTGTATTTTTATTGTTGTTCGATGAGCTTTTCCATAAATATACCAACCTTCTGCATTCCAACACCCCTGATTCTCTAGCAAGCTATTGAATTGATTTGGTAAAATTGGCTATTACAGAAAATTGAAGACTTTACTTCAGAGTTCAATCAAGTTTTCTTACCTATATTTTGGACTGTTACTTCATTGTCACATTTTTAAGATCAAACTAATTTCATTTTGATCTACCTAATGGCGTTTAAACACGCGAAGACATGAACCTTGACTTGTACTTCAGGAATTATAGTAACAACTTAGTTCTTTTAACTGCTTTCTATTAGCTCTTAACTTGGACCAGCTTAGTGTGAAAAATAAAGTTGAAGGTCTAATCAATATAAAGAAATAACAACGGATCTAATTGGATACATGAATAAAGTTCAGAGATTAATTGAGTATGATACTTTGCTGTTGGAAGACTACAATCGTCAACCTGTGTAATTTTGTATTCGTATGAGCATCATTGTCACTTTGTTTTGGATTTTCTTTTTGTCAGATTGCAGAGTTTCTGGCAAATAATATGAGTAGGAACTGGCCTCGCGATTTGTATGAGAAGCTTGGTCGAAGCCTGTGAAAGTAAATGAGCTGATGAGAATTTCCAAGATTTTTTTTGGTTTTAGAGCAACTTCTGTAACTGCATAGTTGATATTGAGCACTCATAATCACAGATTTGAAGGGGGATGTAGAAGTTGAAAAGTAAAAATAGACGGGAAAGTTAAGCCAAGGATGCTTTCTAATGTGTTAACTTGCAAGTTTAGCCTTCCTGGTTTTCCCCCATTCTGATATTTTCAATATAATGCATGCTTCAAATTTTTTGTTGTATATCTATTTATACTGTATTTATAATATATCAAAGTAGCATAGGTCTTATATTTCTTATCCTTCAATACTGAATTAATCTTACTTTCTTGGTATATTTCTATACTGAATTATTCTCACTTTATTCGCATTAAATAATAGTAGCGATTGGAATTGTCATGTAATCGGAAACTGGCGATTGAAAGGTAGTTACAATCCTAATGCCGATTAACTTCTACAAGTATTTGAAGAGACGAAAAAAAAAATCAATTTATGTTTTCTGAGCTTTAGTTAGCTGATCAAGTTATACCTAAAAATTTGACGGTGACACAAAATTATGTATAACTTTTATTAAATGTTCCTTATGCGTGATATGTATTTTTTAAGTGGAATTTAGGATGCATATATATAAATTTAATATATCATATCATATCTTGAGCTGCTTTAAATGAGACTAAAATATTTTGAGATGTTTGTAATTAAAGAAAAGTATTACCATTTTACCTATTTATGATGCAATTAGTACTTTTGGTTTTAGGACACGCAATACAAGAATGTATTCTGCATCATCTTTTATTGAAAAAAATAAAAAATTGACTTTTAATTATTGAAAAGTAAAAATAACAATAATAATTGATTAATGATTAGTCAATATTTGAGTTCTGTAATCTCTAAAATTAATTATTGAATGATTGTTAAGGTGTAAAGTTGTATCTCTCTTTTTTTTTAAAAAAATTAAGAATATTAGATTTTTAATAAATAAAGTGTAAATCATTATATAAAAAATTGTTGGATTCAAAGCAAGTAGAAATCCTTAAAACAAATTTGGTTTATGTGTACTTCTTTCCTAGTCTCTTCGTATCATTTTGTTGTGTTTATTTCAAGTGGTTTGAATTGACTTTATTAATTTGGAAACCATTTTTATATAATAACGCTAATTATTTATGAAATTATAAAAATACTCAATTTCACTATTAAATATTATTTGGGAAAATAATCTCAATAGCAGAATAAAATATGAATTACATATTTATATTGATATAATGACAATTATTTACAGTAATGATACCAGAACAAAAATTGATGCCAAACATAAACTAACATCGGGAAGGAACGATCCCTGCCAAATAAGCAACTAAAAAGACCTAAGTGTAAGTTGTCTGAAGACCATCCCTCAAGAAGAAAAAGGTCATCGGTGGTAAAAATAGAGGGTCTGAGAAGTCAAAAAATGGAGCAGCAAGATACAACCTTGTCGAAGTCAGGTGGACACGTTAAGTAGGGAGCTGGCAGCCGAGAGTGGTGATGTTGTGAAGGAGCTTAGAGCTGGCGACGACGAAGGCCGGAGCACGAGCTGGTGACACCATGACAGATGAACGACTAAGCAAGGCTGTGTGGCGATTAGCGACGGGGATGACGAGTGACCAGTGACGGTGGTGCTTTGAAGTGTACAGTAAAGCGGACTAGCAGCAACGATGGATGAAGTCGGTGACTGACAATGACTAAGGTTATTTGTAGATGGACGTAATTTTTAAAATGAAATAAAATAAAATGTAATGGTTTATTATATAAATAGATATAATATTTAAAAATTATTGATCGAACAGAAATGGAAAGGTTTATAATGTAATACAGTGAAATGTTATTTAGATAAAGAGTTTATAATAGTATATAGTGTAAAGTTGTTTATCATTTTACATTTCATCTTAAACCTTCAAAATTAGAAGGTTTTTATTTTTACTGTTTAAAATGAAATGAGATGTAATATAAAACTCTTTTCTTCTATCTCATTCCATTCCATTCAATTCTATTATAAAATTTTTTCTTAAACGATAAAATAATATTATATTACATTACATTTCGTTCCATTATAAAAATAACTATATATAACATAAGGACAAAAGCGTGAGTGTGACAAAGGTTGAAGAGTGAAGGTGAATTTATGAAAGGGTTATTGGGACATGGGTTGCTGCTTGGGTTGCTGCTGTATGTTGTGTTACAGTTAGTTTGTACAGTGAGATTTCCAAAATAAAAAATTAGAATGTGCTTGCATAATATCAATGGGTTGTTTCTTATATATTTGTAGTATATTGCACAATTGTTTTCGGATCACATGGAAGTATATTTAAGCAAATAGGTAAGATAAATAGCTAAAAAGTAGGAGGAAAAAAGTAAAGGCAAATCATTAGAGAAAGATACGAAAAAAGAAAATAATAAGTCAATAAGTTATTTATAAGCTTGTGCTTTACCTTATGAGGTAGCAACGTTAATTAATCGTTGGTAAAAATTACATGCTTAGGTTGTCTTCGGTATAGTGAAAAGTTTACAATAATTTGAGCTTTTTATTGCGATCATTAATAACATATGAGGTTGGCATTAGTTCTAGTTCAAAATTTTCAAATCTTTTATCAAGACATTGTCTAACTCCCAAAGATGAAACAAGAATCTCTTATGAAAATATAAAAAAACCGAAGTATATGAGCAGAAGTCAGTTTGGAGAGGAGTAAGCCTTTAATTTGATGTGGAAGGGAAAAAAACAAAGTATGGAAAAAACATAATAAATACAATAAATAATAAATAGTTATATAATTTGTGCATAGGAATTGATAAGAGATAAAAGTGACCACAAAGATGAATTGGTATACGTTAAAATATAGTTAAATAAAATGCCGAGTGAGATGTAAAATGCTAGTAATAATGAATCTTTACCAAAAAGTATACGCTTAGCTATTGCAAAGTGTATTTAGAATTCATGATTGAGGTTTTTGGTGCAATCATTACCAAGAAAATTGAAAGTTATCGGTAGTTTTGGTTCATTATTAGCACACAGTTCATTTGATATGAGAGGGGTGAAAAAAAAGGAGAATTGAAATAGCTTGATCAATATAAGTACGAAAAAAATGTTTGAATAATAATAATAGGTACCCAAAGTAGTTGTATCATTTCAGCATTGTTATTATCTCCTTTTTCACTTGAAGTTGGGCCTCTCTCTAATTAAGCATCATCAGTCTGGCAGTAATAGATAGCAGTGAAACGTTGCCTTTCTTGCAGGAAACAAAAATAACAAGGGTTAAACAATTTTACTAACAGAAAAAAACTTGCCGCAGCGAAACCTATACTCATCACGTAGCGGCGAATGCTATACTTTCTACTCCGTGGCGAAACCTATACTCATCATGCTACAACGAAGCAAGCTTTTTCGCTGCGGCGAAACCTTGAAATCTATCATCCCGCGACGAAAGAAGTATCTTCACTGTGGCGACCTAACCCTAATCGACAGAATCTAAAACAAAATGAAAACAAAATGGAGGATGGAAAACTTACGAGGAAGGGGGAAAGATGATGCTGAGGCGAGCGACGTGAAAGGGATTGTTGAAGGAGACCGAATGCGAGGGAAATGACGCGATTCTATAGGTAAGCTGCGAAGAAAATGGAGCTCAGAAAATGTAGGTGAGGGAGAAGAAAGAAATGGTCAGTAGGTTAAGGACAAAGGGGGTGGAAATGACAAAAAAGACAGAGGGCAGAAGAAAGGTCCGAAGAACATTAAGGGCAAACGAGATATTTCACCAGAAAAATTCGCACAGAAAGAATGTTCGCCGCGACGAAAGAATTAAAGGGCGCTACGGCGAAATTGTGTGAAGGAGTTGTGTCGCAACGAAGGATAAGGTCGCCGCGGCGAAAAGATTAATTCACGCCATAGTGTATTATACCATGCCGCGGTGAAATTTTCCCGAATCACAAAAAGAAAAGAGAAACACAAGTTCTAAAGGATCCTTACCTCATATGCAACTCTACCAATACAAAACAAAATAAAATGCACCATTTACACCAATTCCTTCTATCATTCAAGATGTATCATACATCCACAAAGATTCAGAATTCAAAGGAAAATTGCATTATTGAAACAACTAAACTCAAGTACTACTAAAGCTAAACCTAATCCTACTGATTGAGTTTCTCCCCCACACTTAGTCAACGTACTCATGCTTAACAATATCATTCCATCTTCAATCAATATGGACAAATATATTTTAAGTGAAAGAAGAGAAACAACCTGGTGCTTAAGGTGGGTCTTTTAGCTCCTGATGAACGTTTGGCTCATACCTATGCTTCGGTGAGGCAACTTGACTTCCTTCTAGCTCCATGCCAATGTCTGCACTCCGTAGTCCACCTGAAACATCAACAACAAATACTCTCTCCAAGGAATCATTATTCAAGGGATTCATAGCTCGTTCAACTTCTCTACATACATCATCAACAACAACATCAAGCGTATTAACTCCTAGGAGCGAATAGTTCTTATGGGGGTGCTTCATAGCTTCATACATATTGAAGTTTACCTGTTGATCTCCTACCTCCATGGTGATCTTACCTTCCTTCATGCTGATCATCGTACTAGCTGTCCTCAAGAAGGGTCGCTCGAGAATTAAGGAAGTATCCTGCACAACTTCAGAAGACATATCAAGTACATAAAAATTAGCTGGAAATACCAAACCATTTACCTGGACCAAGATGTCTTTAATAATTCCCATTGGATGCCTAAATGATCTATCAACCAATTGTAACATGACAAATGTAGGTTTCAGACTCATTACTCCTAAGGATTAAAAGACAGACTTAGGCATCACATTAATTGCAGCCCCTAAATCCAATAATGCTCTTCCTATAGTAACGTTCCCTATAGTGCATGAAATGGTGAAAGATCTAGGGTCTTGACATTTCACAGGTATTTGAGGTTTGAACAAGGCTGACACATTTGAGCTCACTTGGACTCTCTCATTAGGCCTAAACTTCCTCTTGTTCGTGCACAAGTCCTTAAGGTATTTAGCATAGGCCAGAACTCTTTTCACTAAATCAAGCAAGGGAATGTTGACTTTGACTTTTCCAAATAGATCAATTATATCCTTTTCATGCTTAATTTCAGTCATATGTTTGCTCATTAAATATGAATTTGGAAAAGGAAGATCTTGAAGATTTACCTCCTTACCTTGGCCGTCTTCCTTGCTTGATTCTTCATGCTCAGCTTTTTCCTTGGAACTCTCTGAAGTAGCCTCCTTGTTCTTTGATGCCGATTTTCTTCCTTTCAATAATGATTCTTCCTTAACACTCTCAGATTTCTTGACTTTCTCCTTTGGTAAAGGTGCTTCCTCACTCTCAACTTCCTCATCACATGCTTCCTCTTCTCGATTATCAAACCTCACTTGTTTCCCACTTCAGAGAGCAATTGCATTGAGGCTTTTTGGATTCATCACAATGTTAGAAGGGATTGTTCCACTGCTTCTTACTTGGTTCTCACTCATGTTGTTGGACAACTGAGTGACATATGAGTTGATATTTTCTGCTTTAGTCTCCCATTGTTCCATTCGCTTCTCCAAAGCATTGAACCGAGCAGCGATTTTAGAGGAATCTTGCTGAATCAAATTGGCTATTGCATTGAATTGATTGTTGTTCGAATTCCTTTCGTCCTTCATCAAAGTCATCATGTTGTGAAGCAGTTGATTGGTGTCCTCCTTGGCTGGGACCGTCAAAGCTTGTTGTTGGTTGGGGAATTGGTTAGTGGAAGTACCAGCTTCTCCTCCTTGTTGAAATCTATTCGGAGCTCTATCCTTTTCATTTCTCCAACTAAATCTGGGATTAGCCTTCTAGACCTTATTGTAAGTGTTGGAGTAAGGGTCCTATTTCTGGTTTGGTCTTCTTAGATATACCGCGGGCACCTCTTTATACCATCCTGGGCATACACTAGATATGTACATAACCTACCCACAAGTATCACAACTGGGTGTTGTAAGATCCATAGAAGATGTTGGGAGCAGCACATTCAGGTTCTTCAATTCGGCAGTGATGAAAGATAATTGCGATGTGATTCGATTTTCCAATGAGTCCACCTTCGACTCCAAACTCTCCATTCTCTTAGCTTGAGCTGTTGAAGCTTTTAGTTCGTGCACTGCTCTGGAATCTCTCACACTATACTGTTAATGATTCAGAGCCATCTTCTTTCTCAAATCCCATGCTTCCGAAGCCGTAAGATCAATCAAAGATCCTCCCGATGCCGCATCCAATGACTTTTCAACCCATCATAAAAGTATTGGACTAACTGCTCATTAGAAATTTGGTGATGGAGGCATCTTGATAGAAGATGTTGGAAGTGATTCCAATAATTGTAAAGAGATTCATCATAATCTTGACGAGCTGAATAAATCTCCTTCCTCGTTGATGAAGTTTTTGAGGCTGGAAAATATTTCCCTAAGAAGGCTTTCCTCAAATTTGCCCAGCTATGGTAAGCATTTGCCACATGTCTCGAGAGACTTATGTACCACTCCCGTGCTTTTCCTTCCAGGGACAAATGAAAAACTTTCCACAGAACTTGATCGAGTGAGGCTCCCACTTGTTTCATACTCTAACAGATCATACACAGGGATTGTAGATTCTTATAGAGATACTTTCCTGCCAAGCCATGAAATTTAGGAAGGGAATTAATCAATAATCCTTTCACTTCAAAATTAACATCAAAATTAGGGCAAGCAGTAGTAAATGGATCATAGTTCACATCAGAAGTTGTCGCTTCCCTAATAGTTCTATGTCTTTGATTCCTATTATTCTCTCTTACTCTCTCATGCTCACCATTTCCTCCGTTATCTCCATTTCTAGGTTAGTTTGCATGAAAGTTGGGATTTTGTAGAAAAGCGGGGTTCTCAGCCATGATCACTCTTTCTCTCAACTCACTTCCACTAGTTGGCTAGCTTGATTCTTCTTCTTCAACTATGCTACTTCTCTCTTATTCTTTTCTCTCTTTCCTAAGCTTCCTTAAGCGTCTCTCAATTTTTGGTTGGAAAGGAACAAGTTTAGTTCTACGGGGCATGCACAAGAACAATTTCAAAGAAAAGGAATTCTAACAAAATTGACTCACAATCACACAAAATCAAATAAAAGATGAAATGTGAAGGATGCGCCTGTATGTAGTGTAAAATTATGTATGTAGATGTGTATGTATGCAAATTGCTAAGTATGAAAAATCAAAGTATGAAAGTATGCTCTTTTGGGTTTTTTTAAATATATTCTATGTAAATAGAAATAAAAAAACCTATACTATTGACAAATGTGAAAATTAAACTATCCAAAATGAAATGTAAAAGGAAAGGTTCCTATTATCAACGACAGTTGAACGGCTAACCTAAAGAAAACTAATTGCTTGGTTCCCTGACAACGGTGCCATTTTGATCGGCTCGTTTGATCTTTAGGTTAATCCCTTGGAAACCAAATAAAAAATTTAATTCCAAGCATTGCAATATAGGATGCAACCTCGGGTCGTTTCACTTAATCGGAACCTAGCGCAAAAGATCTAAGGTAGCCTAATTATCAAAAATGAAAACTAAGTTAATAAAAAGGGGGTTGGCTTGGATCATTGGTAAAAACTTTACTAAACTGACTAATTGAAAGAAAAGTATATAAAAGTATTCTTTTGGATTTTTGGGAAGCAAAATTAAAACTCAAACAATGATCAAATTGATAAAATC
>JANVCL010000004.1:23323623-23342026 GCA_026546855.1 Erythroxylum incrassatum | reverse complement strand
CAAATCTAATTTCACTAAATCCCTTCATTTAATAATCATAACCTACACAATAAAATCCTCAATTTATTCCAACCAAAATAAAATTATCAAACTAAAACCTCAAAATAAAATTAAACAACTTATTGACCAAAGAAAAGGAATCGGGGCCCAACATGTATTGTATGATATATAGGAGCACATTGAGCGCTACCATCCAAACATTGCCAGGACTTCAAAGTAATAGCTATCTGGAGCATACTATGAGTAACCTAGACGATCTAACTTAATTATTTGGTTGTCTAAATTATGTTCTAAATTATTTATGATTGTGAATTGGATTTTGTTGATTCCGGACATGAAGGCCTGAAGATTCTGATTTATGAATGTGATATTGAAGTGTTCCTTGAATATGAATTTGGTGAAATTATGTTCTGAATGTGGATCGTTTGTACTGATTCCAGACATGCAGGTCCGAAGATTTTGACTTATAAATGTGATATTGAAGTGTCCCTTTAATGTGAATTTGGTGAAATAAATGTTTCTCAACATGTTTGTTAAATGCCGGACTAAGGTCTGATGATAAATGAAAATGGGGCTGTAAATGTGTTTGAATGGGATTGCGAATGGCAATGTTTGAAACAATGAATGATTGAATATGAATGTGATGCATTTCATACACGAATGCATGATCAGATAATGATAGTTGTGACATGAGTAGCCACTAAATATGAGCTTAAAGCTCCAGAATGTGGTGTAGAGTTAAAGGCTCAATATGTACAATGAGCTCTATATCTGTAATGGGTAAGAGACAGTATCAATGAATCTGGTATCCACAATGGATACGAGACAATTTAGGCATTCAGTCACAACAATGTAATAATTGAAAGTGAGTCACACAAACATTGCATATACTCTTATCGAGTGTGTTTGACTAATTAAATTATAATGTGGACATGTATTTGTATGAAAATAGGTATGTAAAGTAAATGATATGTGGTGCAATTTGCTAAATGAAAAGATGTTAAATTATCTGCTTATATGATTTGCTATGTAGTATGAATTAGGTAAACAATTGAGGATGGATACATCACTGAGTTCGCAAAACTCATCAAAATTGTAACGTTGATTTTTAGATCCGAAAAGGACACTAATGAAAGGGAGACGCTACAAGAAGATTAATTCTTGTAGTTTTGTGAAGAAATGGCTCAAAATTCGGTCAATTGAGAATGAAGGATTAGATAAAAGTTTTTGTAAAATTCCTCATGTAATGTACTTAGTTTTAATACTGTATATATTTGCATGGTTTGTAAAGCTACAATGTAAGTTTGGTTTTTATGAAATGAAATAAGGAATGCAATTTGGTTTTAAAATTTGGTGACTTTTATGTATAATAGATGATGCCATGATTAAGTTGAATATGTGTTTCCTCTAACATGTCATTATTATAGGTTATGTACTGAAATATCTACAGGGTGTTCCGGGATATATTCTATGGTAGTAGGGTGTTACAACATAACTCAACTGAGACATAAGGTAGATGAGTTGAAGGCGAGAGGTAGCACCTAAGGTCCCAGGATAATAAGATTGTTGTAGTCATTTGCTTTGAATTACAAAGACTTATTATATACATTGTAATGTTTTTATTATCAATTAAGATAATTTTAACTTTATATCATCAATCAACTTTCTGTTTAAACAAATTAAATATATAAACCAATAAATTTATTATGCACAGATAATTCATAACTTTTGAAATTATGCACTTATCATAAGATCATGAATTAAAAATTAATGTCAGGATTTTAAAAAAATTCTTACTTTCAATTACCGACGGAATATATAAGACCGTTGCAAAAAGCACCATGTTTACCGACAAAAAAACCATCAGTCGATACAATTTTTCGACGATTACGTCTATCCGTCGATATATTTTACCAACAGAAGGATACATAAAAGTTCGTCGTTAAAATTACCTACGGCCGTATTAATGATGCCTTTGTCCATCATAATATTCCGTCGATAATTATTGTTACCAATGGAATTCTTCCATTTACCGTCGGTAAACCACTGATTTCTTGCAGTGAATCCCACCATACATTTGGAATTATACTAAATCACTACCTTTAATAAAATACTCTCCGTTATCATCCAATATAATAGTACTATTCCATTGTTTGAAAGAATAGAACTAGTCCTTATTAAAGGTCATATAACAAGATGTGTCATTATCTATCACACACTACTTTGCACAATCAAAATTACTAACTGTCAAATAATTGTTGTCTCTTACATCCTCTTCATCAAAATTCACTTGCATTACAATAATACTCATTTTTATGTTTATCTCCTTTTTCTTGTTTTCCTTCTCCTGCTATAGATAGTCCCTTTTAAAGTTCCTATTCTTTTTATAGTTAAAGCATCAAACAATTGTTCATTGATTTGGAAAGTGACTTGCTCTTATTTTTAGTATGATTTTCCTTGATCATTCATCTAGTGATGACCAAACCTAAATCTGATCAATTTTCATGTATATCAAAGACATTTTTCTTTAATTATTTAGATTTCGGAGCATCCTTCACACCATCGGTATAAGTAATCTTTCTCTTATATAATATAGTGTCAACCAAATTTACATATTAACTAGAGATTGTTTCTGTACATTGCATATGATTCACAGGATATTTAGACATTTAAAACAAGGAGAAAACAATTAAATAGACTACTCAAAACTTTCATCGAATACTTCAAAGGGATGACAGCTTCATCCCAAATAACCTAAGCAAATCATGTCTTTTTCCTTGCTCAATGTTTTCCAGAACATTGCAAAGATAAATACACCACAGACAATCGAAACAAATGCAAAAGTACCCCAAAAACTCCTAGGTTCGTGCAACTTTCAAACATATATACTAACACTATGTATACAAAAAATTTCAGAGAACAAATGTTGAATGACTTACCTTCGTCGAAGGACACAAGGACAATGACTAGAGAAGACAAAGGCACACAAACGCTGGCGAGGAGAAGAGGAATCGACAACAGACAAACGGGAGAGAGGAAAACATTGAAAATAAAAACACAGGAGAGAGGGAGGGGGACTTTGGGTAGGTTAAATGTGTAGGAAAACTACATAATTTAGTGCTAAATCAAATGACGTCGTTTTCGTTTTATTAAAACATTGAAGCCAAAGGAAATGATGACGTTTACCTCTTAAATTTATTGACGAAATTATATTCTGTCGATAAACCCAAAGCTTATTTATTCTGCCAATCATTCATGCCTTCTTTACTCACAGGAATTTTCATCGTCGCTATATTCCGTCAAAAAATTTGCCTGGATAATTTCTCTCCACATTTACCGACAAATTTTTTCAATTCACAAAATGAAATTTTTCTAGACAATGTTACCAACGGAAAATAACTTTCTGTCAGTAATTTGTTATAGTTTCATTTCTGTTGATAATTTTTTATCGCTAATTAAACCTAATGATTAAAGTTAACCGTCGTTGGTGAGAGGGTGCCCCACAGGTTGGGGTGTGTTCCAAGCAACTACAAATATTCCATAGTATGTTTCATTCAAACGCTCCTTTTGTAGGATCGCTGAATTCTTCGGTGTTCAAAATGGTTTGGTGCACCTTTTATGCCTTTATAGACTAATCGAAGACAACCTTTTTGACTGAGAACTCACTATGGAAGAAAGAGTAGACAGTTTGATGTATAATTTTGGATTGTTTTGTTATCATCAGCAAGCATTCCCACTATATATACATATATATATATCACTCTTACTGTAAAACGTAGAACTCGTATAAGGTAGTGGGAAGCCATTTTTGTGAATGCTCAAAAATATATAATTTTTCATTCTCAGTTGGAATCAACCATTTTAATTTGATTATAGAAGCTGTACTAATTTAATGTACAAAAGATCACCTAACTTGGCTGTTGATGAACTGAGTCCAAACAATGATCGTCAGGAAAGAAACGACCGAGAAAATGTAACATTAGACAGGAATGATAATAAGAAGTATTTAGATGAGAGAATAGAAAAGAAAAAGGACTCATGCAGTGATGCAAACAAGAAGTGGGAAAATCTGCATTCCCGACGATCGATGGTGGAAAATACGTTTGTTGCTTCATCCAATGTTATGTCATGGCATGTGAAAAGTTACTACGTCCTTCTTGCTGCCCAAAAATATCTGCTAGTAATCTTACTTTTCTTGAGACGTACTTTTGCTTCAACGAGAAAATGAATATAGTGAAAGCCTTAGCATTAAGTGCTGTTATTGTATGAAAGAGGAAGATGATCGAAGAAAGACAGGGAGATATCTTGTTTGCCGTGTAAGGAAAAATGTGTTGTTTGTTTTTCATTAAATCAGGAAAATTTTGCTTTCTTGGGTTTTGTTTATTAGCTTTTGAACACAGATAATAAGCCAGCTCTCCTTTCCATGAAAAGACATTCTATCTAGGGAATAAGACTTGTTGATCTAACATTGATCACTATCACAGTATAATGCAAGGTCGACATTGGCTTACATTTTAACTCTCCTTTTTTTCTTTTTGGTGGTCATGCCTTGCATTTTAATGTGTAAAATTTCTAATAACCATTCAGACAAATGACCTTCAAGCAGCGAAAATTAAGGGTCGTGGGCCGATTAGAAATGTAATTTTACAGTTGTGTTCGATGCTAAAGAATTAATTAAGAATAATTAAAAGAGTTGAGGGCTACATCTTATAATCCGTAGCATAAACGTAAGATATGGTGTCCAAAGAAGAGCATGTAATCACTTATTCTTCACGCAGAGGCTTGAAAACTTTCTTTTACGTACACATTGTTATGTAAAAGTGTTGCCAACGCTTTTAGTATTAACAATAAGGAAGTTAAATTATTTGATCTATCAAGGGACTAAAGGGCTGTGACCGAAGCGTAAGGACATCGGTCAAGTTGCAGTTGACTGGTAAAGTGATAAGACTCAGCATAAGGAGTTTAAAATAATGGCAGATTGGTAAAAATATCTTCCCATTTAGGATAAGACAGTGTAAGGAGTTTAAAATAATGGCAGATTGGTAAAATTATCTTCTCATTTATGAGGTTCAAATATTAATAATTACTAGGATAAGAGATTTATTTTCTTCTTTTTCACGTGACAAAGAAAAAAAATGGAAAGTGGCAGTCTAATTGTGTTAAACAATGAAGTTAACTAATTTTAAGAGATGCCTTTATCCTCGATTTTTCTTAACATATTGAGATCGCTTGTTGTAGCAATAAGACAGACCATTAGTTGGTCTTGCTCAAATGTTGTATTAATTTTTTGTGTATAAAGTTTAGTGTGTGAAAACATGTGAGATTAAGAGTGCTTTTGAGAGTGTAATCCGAGAGTTGAAGCCTTCTATAAGAAAAATATTTCTTTAAAAAGGAAAAAAAATATAGGGTGATTTCATGGATTTGATTGGTTTCACTTTTTCTTTAGTTTTCGTTTATATTTTTCTTTCAAATAAAATCAAATTTTATATAGTTGTTAATATGTAATAATTACATAATATATAAAACTTAAATGTTATTTAGTTATTATAAATAAAAATATGAAATAAATTTATTTTAATCTCTTATAATATTTATTGAAAATTATAGTGAAAATTATTATATTTTACTAAAATAAAGAATTTCATGTCATGAAAGTTTGGTTTTAGACCAATAAGGTCCGCGATAGAAGTTATAGATCTCTTTAGAAGATTAATGGAAAAGACAACATAACCTACACATAGTCTTTGTTAACTTAAAGAAGGCTTATGATAGGGTATATAAGTGTATATAAGAAAATCATGTAGAGGTATTTAGAAGTTAACAGAATTCCTGTGACCTTTATATTGTTTTGACTACAAGTCCCTCACAGTGTGCCATTGTTTCTTCTTTACCATTAGTAATTCTCATACTGGGTTGTCGTCTTGTTCTACAAAGGATTCTATGAGATGCATGCAAAATATGCATAAGCAAAATATGCACATTGGATTTTTAATTACAGTATCTAGCTTTGATAGTGTATTGGTAAGTGCTTATCTCTATCAATCTTCTTTTCATTACCTTCTGTCATTTCGAAATTTTTTGTTGTAGGTAAAAAGATACATTGATGCCTACTCAACCTTTTCAATCATTGGGTTTTTTAGTGAAGATTTGTTACATATATCAGATGTATATGATAAGGCATTAGTGATAAATTTATTGTAACATATATTCTTTATTTAGTGACAACATTATTGTAACATATAACTTTCATACTTGTGACAAAATCTGTTAAACAATATAGCCACTGATGTAAATTTCTTTTACAGCTAATGTAATTCCATTAATGAATTGATAGTTTTATTTGTGATAACAGTAAACACACTAGTGATAATACTTTTTGTAAGAACCAATTTTTATTTTTGTAACAAAATGATGTTGACACTTTTTTATTAAAATATTAGTGATCAAAAAGTAATGGACACTAATAATACAAATATTTTGTTACTATTTATAATTAGTTTAGTGGCGATAATATTATAACAATAAAATAAAGAACTGTTACAACTTCATTCGTCACTACTTTATATTATTTGTAACAAAAAATTAGCATAAATATGTAAAGTTACTGTGACCATATAATGTTGTCACACATTTTATAGATTTTAGTGTCGACACTTTTGTCCCAATATAATGAAGTATTGTTATAACTTTATTCGTCACTACTTTATGTTATTTGTGTCAACAAACTTATCATAAATAAGCACAGTTATTGTGACCACTAGTGTTGTAACACATTTGATAAATTTTAGTGTCAACAATTTTGTTACAATAAAATAAATTATTGTTACGACTTAATTTGTCACTACTTTATATTATTTGTGACAAAACCTCATATTGTATGAAATGTTTTATTATATATATATATATTATAAATTAAAAAATTTGAGAAGTCCCATATTGTATGAAATGATTTATTGTTATTTATGATAACTATGATGTATAAATAATTATAATTTTTATTTTCTCTCATATTAATATTAAGTAATATATACAAGTGGTTGTATTTATGTATAGTTTAATAAAGGAATATTAAAGAGTTTGTGGGATAATTGATTAATTAATATATTATTATATTATGTCTTATACTCAATACTAATCCAGACGTCTCTCTACCTTCGATTTTCTTTCCTTTGTTACTTGTCTCTCTTTGTAAGGCTCTGTTCCTTTTTTTTTTTTTTTTTTTGGGTAAAATGTAAGGCTCTTTTCCTTTAGTTTGCTTTGATGCGTTACCGACTTCTCTCTCTCTCCATTTAATTTTTCTTTTATTTATCTCTCTTTAGCTTTACAGTACACCTCTCTCTCTCTCCTTTAATTTTTTTTCCTCCTTTCTTAAAGAGGAAAAGGCTCTCTCTTTACGCGTTGCTCTTTGTAATTCGGTTAGTCTTTCTTAACAACAAAAATTCGATGAAACATAAAAGGAATACGCAAAGAAAAAGAGAGAATAACTAAATAAGCAAAAGGGCCATAAGCAAGATGGTGAGATGGAATTCATGATCTCCATCCAATGCAAATATAAGAAGAGGTACAATATATAAACATCTTGTAAACTTTTAGAAGTCATAAAAACCTCTAATTTTTAATTTTTTAATTTTTTGAAAAATTGATTATCTTAAATATCAGTTAAAAATAAAAATAACGATAAAGATAAAAGCATAAGTTTGTGTAATATTTGTAAGCATATAAAGAGACAACTAAATGGAAACACTTTATTCCTTGTCCCCGAGTCCATCAAGAAATCCTACACAGTTCCCGATTCCGCATTCTCTCCGGAGGATGGTGAAAAACATTCATCCTGTAGCCACCAATTTTCTAAGACAAAAGCGCACACAAGGCTTAGTTACAGGCTATAAATTTTTCATTTAATTTAGTAGTAGATTAGCTATGTCAGATTAAAAAATTACTATTAAAGTAAGACTTTGTTGCATGGTTTTAGATTAGAATCTTAATTTATGTAACTAATATATAACTATATTTTCTGCAAAATTAAGAGAACAAAGACTGAGTTAGGTTAGATACTGGTGCATTCGTCCTGCTTGTCAGCACATGCATTTCACTTTCCACTATAAAATTCACTTTCACCCCAAAATTTCACGAAAACTGATTTTTTGTTTAGTTTTATTTTGTTTTATTCTGTCTCATGAAATATCAGCTATTTATTTTACAGGATTCACATAAATAAATGGCTAAAATTTATTAGACATAATAAGATACCATAATATTGAACAGAAAATTTAGACTCAAATTTTACCTCACTTGCAAGAAAAGCATAGCCCATCTTCTCCCGTATATTTCACAACAAAAATTTTTAGTCTCGAGACCATGAACTGCCTTAATATCACCTTACTTGCATATATATATAATTGGACATAGATGATTATGGGGGTATGTGGCTAAAAAGTCAAATTAAACCACTCAGCTCCTGCATCACAATCTTTCATTCATTCTCCACAAAGCTAAGAAACCAACATCTGCGCTAGTTTTCCTTCCTTCATCTTAGACCAATTTAAGTTTCCTTTTCACTTCTTTTTCAGAATAATCAATTCGAGTAGAAGATGAGAGCAGGAGGTGGCACAGTGCAGGAAGCTCTAACAGCAGAGGCAGCTAGTGTCGTGAAACAAGCTGAAACTCTCGCTAGACGACGAGGCCACGCGCAAGTCACTCCTCTCCATGTAGCAAACACCATGCTCGCAGCTTCCTCGGGCATTCTGAGAACTGCTTGTCTGCAATCACACTCCCATCCTCTTCAGTGCAAAGCACTAGAGCTTTGTTTCAACGTAGCGCTTAATCGCCTTCCAGCCTCCACGGCCAGTCCCATTTTGGGTACTCACTATCTTCAATACCCTTCCATCTCTAACGCTTTGGTTGCAGCTTTTAAGCGTGCTCAGGCTCATCAACGGCGTGGTTCTATTGAGAACCAACAACAGCCTCTCCTAGCTGTGAAGATAGACTTAGAACAGCTTATTATATCTATTTTGGATGATCCTAGTGTTAGTAGAGTAATGAGAGAAGCTGGTTTCTCTAGCACTCATGTGAAAAGCAATGTTGAGCAAGCTGTTTCTTCAAAAATGTGTTCTCAAAGTACTCCGTCTTCTGTGATTAGCAAAGCAGAAGAAAGCAATTTTATAGACCTTTCTCATCAATCCCAGCCTTTTTTGAATTTAGCTGGAATTAAGGCAAGTAAACCAAAGATTTTAGATCCAATTAGAGATGAGGACATTGGGAACGTTATAAACAATTTAATGGAAAAGAGAAGAAGTATTGTAGTAGTAGGAGAGCGTCTTAGTGCGATAGAGAGTGTAGTTCAAGGAGTGATCGACAAGATTCTCAAGGGAGATGTTCCCGAAGCTTTGAGGGAAGTGAAGTTCTTAACACTTTCAGGATCTTATTTTAGACACCTATCTAGGGTCGAAGTCGAACAGAAACTTGAAGAACTTACGGTACATGTGAGAAACTACATGGGCAAGGGCATCGTCCTAAATTTAGGAGATCTTAAATGGGTTACTGAGTATAGGTTTAGTAGTTCAAGTGACAAAAGAAGCCCTTATTTCTGTCCTATGGAGCACATGATAATGGAGCTTGGAAAATTGGCCTGCAGAGGAGATAACAATGGAAGAATTTGGCTCATGGGAATTGCCACCTTCCAAACATACTTGAAGTGTAAATCACGATTTCCATCACTCGAGAGTCTTTGGGGTATTCATCAAATTACCATTCCTGCTGACAGCCTGAGCTTGAGTCTCATCACAGACAGGTAAACTGGGGGTTATGTTTGATTTACAATTTTTTTAGCACCAATTTAATAGTTGCTTCAGCACCGAGAAACGCGTATATATTTCTTTATTAGACAAAAGGATCTACGTGTTTAACAGTTTGAAGGACTCCGAACAAAGTCTTCATTTTCTTTTTCACTTTACACTTTCTTTTTTTTATCTTACGTAAAATATAAGCTAACCATTTAACTGTGCTCTTACTATCTTAAAAGGTGCAAAGAGAACTTAAGTAGAATGCAGTCATGGTTTTGGAGAAATTGTAAACTAAGATGTGTGAGAAGGTCTTTAACTCAATGGCATGATCCTTGACTAATTTGAATCTTTTTTCGTTAAAAAAAAAAGAGTTCGAGAGAGACTACCAATTTTATTTTCATTTTCCTTGGTGGCTTTTGCAAATGTGCATCATCAAGTTGATGTTTAGAAAGTTCAATGAAGTTGCTAAACGTCGTCATTCTTCAACTTATCTACTTCTAATATCAGTGACCTGGAAAGTCAGTCAACTAGCAGAAAAGCTGAAAAAAGGTCTGGCTGGATTATACTTGAAAATGATGAAGACAGACAGCCAACTTGCTGTTCTGACTGTTCGCCGAAGTTTGAGATTGAAACTCGTAGCTTCTGGAGTAGTAGTACTTCCAGAAGTGACTCCACAAGTTCTCCCCTTCCTGTCTGGCTTCAGCAATACCAAGTTGAGAGCAACTTTAATAGCACTGACGATGATAAGGTAAGGCTTATGAACAAGCAATTACACAACTCTCTTACGGCTATATTGCCAACTTATAAAATTTTCAACAATGTATAAACTGCCATAGAGTGCTTATGCTTCTTACGTTTCCTCTCCTAGGATTGTGTCTCAATCAAAGATCTCTGCGGAAGGTGGAACTCAATTTGCAGTTCAATCCACCAACGGCCCAGTTCATCCGAGAAAGCCCTCACAGTTGCTTCAGTCTCACCTTCTTCTTCTACTTCTGGCTTCTCGTATGAGCAACAATGCACCAATTTGCACCGAAACCACCTAGATTGGCCAATGCTTGAAGCCAAGCAATCATGGAGGGACCACCACTTCTGGATCAGCACAGACACCAATACTAGCGAGAGTATGATAGATCCCAGTTTAAGATTGTACTTTCCAGAGCATAAAGATCATTTGAAACGGCTTCCTTTCGCGTTAGATCCTAAATCTGCTCCAAATTCAACTTCCTCTGCTGATGTCATGGAGAAGGAGAAACTCCACCAATTCAAGGAACTAAATGCTGAGAACCTCAAAGTCTTATGCAACGCACTAGAAAACAAGGTTCCTTGGCAGAGAGATATAATCCCTGAAGTAGCAAGCACGATCTTGCAATGCAGGTCCGGTATGTTGAGAAGAAAGGGAAAGGTGAGAAGTGAGGAAGCCAAAGAAGAAACATGGCTATTATTTCAAGGAGTGGACGTGGACGCCAAAGAAAAGATAGCTAAAGAATTGGCTAAACTTGTTTTTGGCTCACACAGCAACTATGTCTCAATTCCTTTAAGCAACTTCTCGTCTCCAAGAGCAGACTCGAGAGAAGATTGTCGAAACAAAAGATCAAGGGATGATCAAAGTTGCAGCTTTATCGAGAGATTCGCTGAGGCAGTGTCAATTAATCCACATAGGGTGTTCCTATTGGAAGATTTTGAGCAAGCAGATTACTGCTCCCAAATAGGCTTCAAGAAAGCAATTGAGAGTGGAAGAATTGTCAGTTCCAATGGCGAAGAAGTTGGTCTTAGTGATGCTATCGCCATATTGAGTTGTGAAAGCTTTAGCTCGCGATCAAGAGCTTGTTCACCTATCAATCAGAAAACAGACAGATCATCCAAGGAAGACAAGGTTTCTGGTGCTTTCATGGATGAGACAAGACCTTTTGTCTCACTGGATTTGAACATCTCCATTGATGATGATCGTAGCGCAGAAGATGAATCAATCCACGACATTGGCCTTGTTGAATATGTAGATAGGCAAATTACATTTAAAATTCAACAAGTATGAATATGTCTCAGTAATTACTGCCTCCCCATTTTCTTTTTCTTCTTCTTCCCCTTTTTGATAGGAAAGTTCTTCTGATTTCATTAAATTTCTAGGAGTTGGTTTTTCCTGTATCATCACATTGTATGTCATAACCCACTGCCTTCCTTGATTATTGAACTGGATACACTGCACAGAGCATTTGGTCCTGTTTCAATTGCAGAATGCCGTCTTTCTTCACGATAATTTATATGAAATACCTAATTAAGCAAACATTTTCCAGTCCCCTGTTCTCCACTTATGTTCATGTTCCCTTCCTTTAATTTTTATTAAACTTCAACGTAATGGTTCCTTGCCATCTATGCTCAGTTCCATGTATAGACCATCTCATCCCTCCGCTCAAGTTTCCCTTACTCTTTTCTCTTCTTGCCACGCTCATAGAGATGCATAACCAATTAGTACATTAGTTCCGGTGAGATGATTATCTACTGTGCATATTGAAAACCCTCCTATATTGATAATGCATTGAAGAGATTCTCGCAGTACGATTACTTGTAATTGAGCTATAGTTTTAATCAATTGTTAGTGAATATATAAACGAATCTAGATTAGTTATGTCTTATGTTTAGTCATAGCATTATGTCTATAATTTTAGAAAATGATATAATGAAATATCATGAAGAACTATTCAACTAATTATTAAAATGAAAAATAATATTTTAATTGAAATTAAAGATATAAACGTTGTTTAAATAATACAATTATAAAGGAGTATGCTGAAATGAACCCAATACACATACATATTGTGCTTGATTGTCCATAAAGGCCTAAAAGGAGTTCTTGAAAAGCAGAACCATACAAGAGAAGAAAGTAATGAAGCTGCTTCTTAAGTTAGGTTGGTAAGGCATGTCCATCCCATCATGCACGAATAAGCTACATTAATACTATAAACAATAGACCATGAAGAGCACTAACTTTTCCCGGTAAATTATCTTAGGCTTTTCGTGGTGTCCTTTTGAACCTTTTAATTAATAGAACTGGGGTTAGTAAACTGAAATATGGACGTTTTAAGGTCTCAAATAGTACACTTTTTGAACAGTAGTAAACATTAGACTTGTCGAATTCTAGATTCAATTTTGTGAAAGTAGATTGGAGTTATCCAAACTATTAGACGAAAAAAAAGATGCAGGGGGTAAATCTTGACTTGTCGTTTTTTCTTACAGAGGATACGAGGGAAAAGAACAAAGAAAAGGGCTCACCCTTTTAGGTAGTTACTTGCGCGAACAGATCACCAGTGCCAACAACTCTGTGCCAACTTTATTACCATAATATTCATCCATCCATCCAATTTCTCTTTGTCCCACTTACTAGATGGATGGATATTGTAAAAACAAGGTTGCTGGGACAGGTGTTCTGAAGCTGTTACTTGCCGCAAGCCCAAATTATGGCAGTGTCCTTTAGCTGCTTTATTTCTGTATTTATGAATTTATTTAGGAATTAGATGGCAATTATTATATTAGATTATATTCACCTTCCCTACCCAATTTTATCTTATCAATAATTTGAACCTAAAATTCTATGTAAGGGACAAAATGGAATGGGGCCTATTAAGGTTCTTTAAACTCAATGAAACCAATTAAATTTGTTAATTTTAAGTTGAATTAATTTAATTTTTATAATTAATTCATTTTTAAAAAAATAAATTTAAATTTAAGTTTGATTAAATTTGAATATTCAAATTTAAATTCAATCAAACTAATTTTGATTTCAATCTTTTTTCACCTCTACCTGACATCTTAACCTAGGCAAAAAGCCAATTTCTAGCCTCCTAATTTCTATCCTCCTTTTTTTGTCTCAGACCAGAGTATCTATCGGCGGACCCAGTGATTAATTCTCTCGCTAGTTTGTAGGCACCTCACAGGGTGGGACAGCTGACCCAAGAATTTAAGGCTGTTCCATACCCAAAGCTAAAGATCAAACCCCTGACCTTTAATTAAGGATGGATGAGTCCTTACCACTCAACCACACCGCTTGAGTTTTCTATCTACCTTTTATACATTACAAAAGTTTTCCTCAAATAGTATCCATTTAAGGTAAGAATATATCGACATCAATGAGACCTTATTACAAGATTAATCTACCACATATTAAACAAAATTATTAGGTGCGTCACAAACTCCACATTAATATGATGATCATTACTATATTTTAAATACAATATCTTTTCAAAAAAAATACAATATAAAACTTTTAAATAAAATAATGTAGTTATAATTTTATTTTTAAATTTGAACAACTTTTTTCTCATATATATTTTTTAGTTTAAACTATATGATATATTGTTTAAATATCATTATCTTAATGAAGTCATTTACTAAATATAAATTTTAGTATTTATGAATGAAAGAGAAGAAAATAATGAGAGAATACCAAACAATTATTTATTGAAACCCTCTCGGAATACCAAATATTGGAATATCAATTATTTGCTTTGCGTCTAAACACGTCTTTATTTATATCCATTGAATCTGTAATTGTTGTTTTTTAAAATATTTATTGAGTACAAATGATAATTCATAAATTAGGTGCTCTGAGTAAACTACTTAAACAGTTAATCAAATAACAAAACTCGGTTCTAATAAGGTTCACTGATAGAATATGTCTCTATTATTATTGACTAAAGATGAATTACACCCCTTTAATGTGAATATTGAATATGCTTTTATCTTATTTTTCTAATATTATTATAAATTGTTTCATATAAATAAAGAAAACAATAGATGCCTTATTTTTTTATCAAGTTACTAAGAATCCTATAAAATTTTACAATAATAACACCAAATATAAATATCAATGACACGCGGAATCTAAAGAAGTAGCTTTATCTCTAATTAAAAGAGAGATTGTTTCTAAATGATGGATCTTATAAAATTTTATCAGGTATTTGTAACACCAAGAAGTTATAGAATGCTAAAAATTTGGCATAATTCATTGCAACTTATTTTAAAACCATAATTTTAAATTAAATAATAAATTAGATAAAAGAAGCTTTCTTATAAAATGGGTCATTTTTGACTTTTTTGTTACTGTATCTTTATCTTATATAGGTTATAAAAAATAAGTCTATATTTAGATCTGTTAAATAATTACATATCTTCTAATTTCATTCAATTGATAAAAAATAAAAAATCATCTTTATACTATTAAGCATATTCTTTCAATCATAATAATTCATTTAGCATGAATTCTGTGATGAAATTCAATTCATTTGAAAATGCATTCCAAATTATTTGGTTTTAAACATTGCATTTTAATTATCGATACAAAATTTTAGAACTTATTTCCATCCTTATATTTGAGTTTTGTTGCATTTTCATTTTTAATAAAGCAAAAAAAATCTAAAATTATTGAGACCAATAGTATATCTTTGAAACGACTTAATTTGATTTATTTAGTAGTATTCTAAAAATTTTGTGGATTTCAAACCCTGTAAAAGGTTCAATTATCTAAAAAAATAATCAAGATAAAATTCGTTCACATAAAGATGTGGCATCCTAATCAAGTAAACTTTATAATAAAAGTTGGATTAAAAAATATTGCTTTAATGAAAGCATATAAAAGGAGATAACTCAAGATAAGTTTTGATAACCACTATCATAATTACTTTCATTTCTCACTAATTTGAGTATTAGAATATCTTTGTCAAAAACAGACTCGGTCCTAACATTTTATCGTCCCGATGAAAAGTAAAAAGAAGGGGGACCTAATGAATATAAATAACGATTTATTATAAAATAAAAATCAACATGGTATATTTTAATATTATATTAATAAAATATACTGTTGTTAATAAAAATTTTAGCATATATCTTAAACAAATTGATCTCAAATTTTTTTTGGTCTAATGTGCACGCTTGTATATTTATCACCCTTTAACTTGCATAAATGTACATATCTGAAACAAATATAAATCTAGGCTTTGGGAAAGTGCCCTTTTTGGTTGAATAATATCATCCTTAATGTAAAATATATCTGCTTTAGAAATGTATACGTATAACATATATTATTTATAGGTTCATTTATATGCCATCAAGATAATACATGAAGTCCCACTTGACGCTAGAAAGACAGAGGTATTAGTTAATTTATATATATACTTTAGAGTAATTTTATTCATCAAACTTTAAAAACTTATCTTTTCACTTAGTAATTTTTATGTTTAAAATGAAAAAGGAGTTGTAAGGTACAAAAATAACAGTATCTGGGTTGTTTAAGTGATAGGAAGGTGATTAAAACCCCAATTGCGCGCAGAAAGCAAACGCATCATTTGATCCAAAATGAATTTCTTGGCTAATGTAAAAAGAATATTATTTTGTTTTTACTTTATAAAAATCAAGAAAATAGATAGTAAGATTGGAATAAAGAATATGACACAATATTCTAATTTTAAGAACTGAATATAAGGATATAATTAAGAAAATATTATTAAATTTAATTTATTTTTCATTAAGTTAAACATAATTTTTGCTGACTTGAAACTGTATGATATAATAATATTCATAAAAACCTGGTATTTCAATCCTACTTAATGTTACTTTACTTGTAAGGGCCGGAAATAGAAAAAGGTGAAATAACCTAGCGATGAACGAGGTTGGCTCCTGCCATTTTTTTACTGGACATGAATGTTCGGAAAATGTGCGAAGTAAGATTGTTAGGTATGACCCATACCGCAAGGGTTGCGCTTGTGCAAAGGAGAAGCAACTTTTCTGCTTTAGAAGGCAAAAGCAAAATCTTTCCTAAGAAATATCAAAAGGCAGCACTACTTTTCATGCTTTGTGATGCATTTTCCAAAAGGAATAACCTTTTTCCGTTCTTCGATTTTCGTAACCCCAACATTCTCCTCTTCAGAATAGCATTAGAAAGTTTAAAATAAAAATCTCAAAGAGTAAAATAAAAAGTAAAAAAAAAAACTATAAGAGGATAAAAACATCCCTAAGCATCTCTTCTGTAAACCTTAAACATGTTGATGCTTTAACATCATTATCTTGAGAACTTCAAATTAAAATTCAGAAGGGAATTTGTCGCTACTTGCTTTTATAAAGATCAATGCATTATCTGGAACACGAAAGTGGGCTTTGATTAGTTGTAAACTCCTGTTTCAACTTTCACTTTTGATCTTAGTCTTTTTCTTCGTTCACATTAGACTACCAGATTAGTCTCTGTTACATATTTTATTTTATTGAAAAAATATATAGCAAATTTTATCTTAGTTTGAAACATTTTATTTTATAACACATTTCTCCATATTGTGTTTTTATTTATTTTAATTATAAATTTATTTTGTTCAAACTTATCGGTTTCTTTAGCATCTTTTTTTATCTCTAAATGGAAGCCTTCATCTTAGGCTGCTTTTTCACTTTATCGTCTTTTTCTTTCACCCTTTACAATTTTACTTCCTTTTTACCTTTCAACAAATGAGTTATGTCTTTGCCTGATGGAGCCGCACCATCTTATCACTTTCTAAAAGCAGATGATTTATATCAAATTAGAGGAGGAAAGTGCTTCGGGAACCCTAGTGGGTTTAATGGTTACTTGTTAGGTAGCTACGATGTTAGAGTAAGAGTAATAATTCTCGAGTCAAACAAAATTTTAAACCTTTTTGGTTGAGTGATTTCCCAATATCACGAATATAAAGATGAGAACAAAAAAGAGTTGAGACAATTTCATTTCTTCATATACATACTTGAAAGATCTTCACCATACATACCAGGGATGTTTAAATAATTCAAAGCTAGCATCTGTAAGAGAATATTTGGAGCTCGTACATAACCTTGAAAGAATTTTAAAGGGCACCTTGGAAGTCAAGAAGGATAATTAAAGGTTCAATGGAATGGCCATTGTCCTCCCTTTTAAGGGTATATATGGAGCAAATATTTGTTAAACCAGTCATGCTCGTAAGATTTGTTGGTAATCACGTAACGAGTATCCGATTAATAGACCCCTCCTGCAGTAAACACTGGCTACGTAGCAAAAAAGTGATAATAGTACATGGAATGGAATCTAATTTGGCCTCAAAAGCAGGAAGTGAAGATAAAGTTATGTGCATGATTTAGAAAAGAGAAATGTAATAATAAATAGCCAAAAGTTGGTGTCCCTTTTAAAGCATTAAAGCTCTTCACTTTTTCACTCCTTGTGGCTGACATTTAACCCTTTCTAATCTAACCTAAATTATTTGATCTTCACTATTCAACTTTTCTTTCATTCACCTTTTCCCACTTCTGATAGATTATGATACCATCCATTTAAAAGGTGCGCAAAATCCTTGCTCAATCAAGAATCGTGAAAAGGTAAACATACACACGGTTAATCAGAGATTGGTTCACAAGGAGCGCAGTTATGGTGCACTCTTTAATTGCTTCTTAGAACCAAACTTGGGGATTCCGAGAACCGTGGCCATCGCATCCAAATAACATACTTGTATAGAAAGCATGATTTTTTTTTTGTCATACAAATAAAGAGGGCTGCACGCAATGACGAAGCCAGGAATTTAAGATAGAGAGGTTTAAATATTTAAGTTTTTAAACCTTTGAGGGGTCCAATGCATCATTGGGTT